>NW_026498391.1:0-31857 GCF_026875155.1 Cherax quadricarinatus | reverse complement strand
TATACTGAAGGTTACTGAAGCTATACTGAAGCTATACTGAAGGTATACTGAAGCCATACTGAAGCTATACTGAAGGTATTCTGAAGCTATACTGAAGCTACACTGAAGCTATACTGAAGGTATACTGAAGCCATACTGAAGGTATACTGAAGGTATACTGAAGCTATTCTGAAGGTATACTGAAGGTATACTGAAGCTATACTGAAACTATACTGAAGCTATACTGAAGCTATGCTGAAGCTATACTGAAGCTATACTGAAGCTATGCTGAAGCTATACTGAAGCTATACTGAAGCTATACTGAAGCTATACTGAAGCTATGCTGAAGCTATACTGAAGCTATACACACAATATTATACACACACAATATTATACACACAATATTATACACACAATATTATACACACAATATTATACACACAATATTATACACACACAATATTATACACACAATATTATACACACACAATATTATACACACACATATTACACACACAATGTTATACACACACAATATTATACACACACAATATTATACACACAAAATATTATACACACAATATTATACACACACAATATTATACACACAATATTATACACACACAATATTATACACACACAATATTATACACACACAATATTATACACACACAATATTATACACACAATATTATACACACACAATATTATACACACACAATATTATACACACAATATTATACACACACAATATTATACACACAATATTATACACACAATATTATACACACACAATATTATACACACACAATATTATACACACAATATTATACACACACAATATTATACACACACAATATTATACACACACAATATTATACACACACAATATTATACACACAATATTATACACACACAATACTATACACACACAATATTATACACTCAATATTATACACACACAATATTATACACACACAATATTAAACACACACAATATGATACACACACAATATTACACACACAATATTATACACACACAATATTATACACACATAATATTATACACACACAATATTATACACACAATATTATACACACACAATATTATACACACACAATATTATACACACACAATATTATACACACACAATATTATACACACAATATTATACACACACAATATTATACACACAATATTATACACACACAATATTATACACACAATATTATACACACACAATATTATACACACACAATATTATACACACAATATTATACACACACAATATTATACACACAATATTAAAACACAAAACAAATATATACACACACAATATTAATACACACAATATTATACACACAATATTATACACACACAATATTATACACACAATATTATACACTAATGTAGTCCACCTGAGTAGTTACTGTCTACCAGCTGGATATAACTAATGTAGTCCACCTGGGTAGTTACTGTCTACCAGCAGGATATAACTAATGTAGTCCACCTGGGTAGTTACTGTCTACCAGCTGGATATAACTAATGTAGTCCACCTGGGGAGTTACTGTCTACCAGCTGGACATAACTAATGTAGTCCACCTGGGTATTTACTCTCTACCAGCTGGTAAATAATGTCGTCCACCTGGTAGTTACGGTCTACCGCTGGATAAAACAAATGTATCCACCTGGGATTCTTTTCTGTACGGGGACATAATAATGTAGTCCCCCTGGTATTTCTGTCTACCAGGGGATATAACTAATGTAGTCCACCTGGGTAGTTATGTCGCCCATGGTGTAACAAATGTAGCCCCCTGGGTATTTACTATCTACCGCGGTTTTTAAAACTATTTAGTCCCCCTGGGTATTCTTTTTACCAGCTGATATAACAATGTAGTCCACCTGGGTATTTTGCTGTCTAACGGGGAATATAACTAATGTTTTCCACCGGGCATTTTTCTGTCTACCAGCTGGATAAACAAATGTTCCACCTGGGTAGTTTATGTCTCCCCAGGGGATATAACTAATGTAGCCCACCGGGGAGTTATTCTACCGTGGTATAAAAATGTACCCACCGGGTATTGTGTCTAACGCTTTATAACTAATGTAGTCACCGGGGCAGTTACGTCTACCGCTGGATATAACTAATGTGTCCCCCTGGGAAGTTACTGTCTCCCAGGGGACATAACAAAAATGTAGTCCCCTGGTATTACTCCTAACAGGGGATATAACAAAGTATCCACCGGGGATTACTTTAAAGCGGGATAATCAATGTAGTCCCCCTGGAATTTTACGCTCCAGCGGACATAACTAATTGCCCCCGGGGTAGTTCTCTCTCCCCCAGGGGAAAAAACAATGTAGTCCACCGGGGTATTACTGTTTTCCAGTGGATATAACTAATTTAGTCCACCTGGGCAGTTACTGTCTACCACTGGTATAACAAATGTACCCCACCTGGGAAGTTACGCTCCACTGACATAACTAATTAGTCCACCAGTATTACTCTCTACCAGCTGGATATAACTAATGTAGTCCCCCGGGTATTACGTCAAAATGGATAAAAATGTAGTCCCCCGGGGTATTACTGTCTACCACGGGATATAACTAATTGGTCCCCGGGTGCTTCTCCACTGGATAAACTAATGTAGTCCACCTGGGTATTTTCGTCTACCGCTGGATATAATAAGTAGTGCACCGGGGTAGTTTCTGTCTCCCAGATGGATATAACAAATGTATCCATTTGGGGTGTTACTGTCTCCCAGCGGGACAAAACAATGAGTCCCCGGGGTATTACTCTTCCCCCAGCGGGAATAACAATGTAGTCCACCTGGGTATTACTGTTAACGCGGGATAAACTAATGTATTTCCCCTGGTATTTTTCTCTCCATGGTTTATAACTAATGTAGTCCACCTGGGTAGTTACTGTCTACCAGCTGGATATAACTAATGTAGTCCACCTGGGTAGTTACTGTCTACCAGCTGGATATAACTAATGTAGTCCACCTGGGTAGTTACTCTCTACCAGCTGGATATAACTAATGTAGTCCACCTGGGTAGTTACTGTCTACCAGCTGGATAAAACTAATGTAGTCCACCTGGGTAGTTACTGTCTGATAGCTGGACATAACTAATGTAGTCCACCTGGGTAGTTTCTGTCTACCAGCTGGATATAACTAATGTAGTCCACCTGGGTAGTTACTGTCTACCAGCTGGATGTAACTAATGTAGTCCACCTGGGTATTTACTCTCTACCAGCTGGATATAACTAATGTAGTCCCACCTGGGTATTCCCGGGTCTACCAGCTGGATATAACTAATGTAGTCCACCTGGGTAGTTACTGTCTAACAGCTGGATATAACTAATGTAGTCCACCTGGGCAGTTACTGTCTACCAGCTGGATATAACTAATGTAGTCCACCTGGGAAGTTACTGTCTACCAGCTGGACATAACTAATGTAGTCCACCTGGGTAGTTACTCTCTACCAGCTGGATATAACTAATGTAGTCCACCTGGGTAGTTACTGTCTACCAGCTGGATATAACTAATGTAGTCCACCTGGGTATTTACTGTCAAACTAGCTGGATAAAACTAATGTAGTCCACCTGGTAGTTACCTCTCTACCAGCTGGATATAACTAATGTAGTCCACCTGGGTAGTTACTGTCTACCAGCTGGATATAACTAATGTAGTGCACCTGGGTAGTTACTGTCTACCAGCTGGATATAACTAATGTAGTCCACTTGGGTAGTTACTGTCTACCAGCTGGACATAACTAATGTAGTCCACCTGGGTAGTTACTCTCTACCAGCTGGACATAACTAATGTAGTCCACATGGGTAGTTACTGTCTACCAGCTGGATATAACTAATGTAGTCCACCTGGGTAGTTACTCTCTACCAGCTGGATATAACTAATGTAGTCCACCTGGGTAGTTAACTGTCTCCAGCTGGATATACTAATGTAGTCCCCCTGGGTAGTTACTGTCTACCAGCTGGATATAACTAATGTAGTCCACCTGGGTAGTTACTGTCTACCAGCTGGTTATAACTAATGTAGTCCACCTGGGTAGTTACTGTCTACCAGCTGGAAAAAAACAAATTGTATCCACTTGGTAGGTACTGTCTACCAGCTGGATATAACTAATGTAGTCCAACTGGGTAGTTACTGTCTACCAGCTGGATATAACTAATGTAGCCCACCTGGGTAGTTACTGTCTACCAGCTGGGTATAACTAATATAGTCCACCTGGGTAGTTACTGTCTACCAGCTGGATATAACTAATGTAGTCCACCTGGGTAGTTACTGTCTACCAGCTGGATATAACTAATATAGTCCACCTGGGTAGTTACTGTCTACCAGCTGGATATAACTAATCTAGTCCATCTGGGTAGTTACTCTCTACCAGCTGGATATAACTAATGTAGTCCACCTGGGTAGTTACTGTCTACCAGCTGGATATAACTAGTGTAGTCCACCTGGGTAGTTACTGTCTACCAGCTGGATATAACTAATGTAGTCCACCTGGGTAGTTACTCTCTACCAGCTGGATATAACTAATGTAGTCCACCTGGGTAGTTACTGTCTACCAGCTGGATTTAACTAATGTAGTCCACCTGGGTAGTTACTGTCTACCAGCTGGACATAACTAATGTAGTCCACCTGGGTAGTTACTCTCTACCAGCTGTACATAACTAATGTAGTCCAACCTGGGTAGTTACTCTCTACCAGCTGGATATAACTAATGTAGTCCACCTGGGTAGTTACTCTCTACCAGCTGGATATAACTAATGTAGTCCACCTGGGTAGTTACTGTCTACCAGCTGGATATAACTAATGTAGTCCACCTGGGTAGTTACTGTCTACCAGCTGGATATAACTAATGTAGTCCACTTGGGTAGTTACTGTCTACCAGCTGGATATAACTGATGTAGTCCACCTGGGTAGTTACTCTCTACCAGCTGGATATAACTAATGTAGTCCACCTGGGTAGTTACTGGTCTACCAGCGGATATAACTAATGTAGTCCACCTGGGAAAGTTACTGTCTACCGCTCGATAAAAACTAATGTATCCACTTGGGTAGTTACTGTCTCCCAGTGGATATAACTAATGTAGTCCACCTGGGTAGTTACTCTCTCCCAGCTGGATATAACTAATGTAGTCCACCTTGGTAGTTACTGTCCTACCCAGCTGGAATATAACTAATGTAGTCCACCTGGGTAGTTACTGTCTACCAGCTGGATATAACTAATGTAGTCCACCTGGGTAGTTACTCTCTACCAGCTGGATATAACTAATGTAGTCCACCTGGGTAGTTACTCTCTACAAGCTAGATAAAAATAATGTAGTCCACCTGGTAGTTACTGTCAACCAGCGGGATATAACTAAGGTAGTCTTCCAGGGTAGTTACTCTCTACCAGCTGGATATAACTAATGTAGTCTACCTGGGCAGTTACTGTCTACCAGCTGGACATAACTAATGTAGTCCACCTGGGTAGTTACTGTCTACCAGCTGGATATAACTAATGTAGTCACCTGGGTAGTTTACTGTCTACCAGCTGGATAAAAACTAATGTAGTTCCACCTGGGAAATTACTCTCTACCAGCGGGAAATATAACTAATGTAGTCCACCTGGGTAGTTACGCTCTACCAGCTGGATATAACTAATGTAGTCCACATGGGTAGTTACTCTCTACCGGCTGGACATAACTAATGCAGTACACCTGTGTAGTTACTGTCTACCAGCTGGATATAACTAATGTAGTCCACTTGGGTAGTTACTGTCTACCAGCTGGACATAACTAATATAGTCCACATGGGTAGTTACTGTCTACCAGCTGGATATAACTAATGTAGTCCACCTGGGTAGTTACTGTCTACCAGCTGGATAAAAACTAATGTAGTCCACCTGGGAAAGTTACTGTCTACCAGCTGGATATAACTAATGTAGTGTACCTGGGTAGTTACTGTCTACCAGATGGATATAACAAATGTAGTCCACCTGGGTAGTTACTCTCCACCAGCTGGATATAACTAATGTAGTCCACATGGGTAGTTACTCTCTACCAGCTGGATATAACTAATGTAGTCCACCTGGGTAATTACTGTCTACCAGCTGGACATAACTATTGTAGTCCACCTGTGTAGTTACTGTCTACGAGCTGGAAACATAACTAATTATAGTCCACAGGGTAGTTACTGTCTACCAGCTGGATATAACTAATGTAGTCCACCTGGGTAGTTACTGTCTACCAGCTGGATATAATTAATGTAGTCAACCTGGGTAGTTACTGTCTACCAGCTGGATATAATTAATGTAGTCCACCTGGGTAGTTACTCTCTACCAGCTGGATATAACTAATGTATTTCCACCTGGGTAGTTACTCTCTAACCAGCTGGAATAAACTAATGTAGTCCACATGGGTAGTTACTCTCTACCAGCTGGATATAACTAATGTAGTCCACCTGGGTAGTTACTGTCTACCAGCTGGACATAACTAATGTAGTCCACCTGGGTAGTTACTGTCTACCAGCTGGACATAACTAATGCAGTCCACCAGGGTAGTTACTGTCTACCAGCTGGATATAACTAATGTAGTCCACCTGGGTAGTTACTGTCTACCAGCTGGATATAACTAATGTAGTCCACCTTGGTAGTTACTCTCTACCAGCTGGATGTAACTAATGTAGTCCACCTGGGAAGTTACTCTCTATCAGCTGGATATAACTAATGTAGTCCACCTAGGTAGTTACTGTCTACCAGCTGGACATAACTAATGTAGTCCACCTGGGTAGTTACTCTCTACAAGCTGGATATAACTAATGTAGTCCACCTGGGTAGTTACTGTCTACCAGCAGGATATAACTAATGCAGTCCACATGGGTAGTTACTCTCTACCAGCTGGACATAACTAATGTAGCCCACCTGGGTAGTTACTCTCTACCAGCTGGATATAACTAATGTAGTCCACCTGGGTAGTTACTCTCTACCAGCTGGACAAAAACTAATGTAGTCCACTTGGGTATTTTACTCTCTCCCCAGCTGGATATAACTAATGTAGTCCACCTGGGTAGTTACTCTCTACCAGCTGGATATAACTAATGTAGTCCACCTGGGTAGTTACTCTCTACCAGCTGGATATAACTAATGTAGTCCACCGGGTAGTTACTCTTTTAACCCAGCTGGACAAAAACTAATGTAGTCCATCTGGGTAGTTACTGTTTACCAGCTGGACATAACTAATGTAGTCCACAAGGGTATTTTATTTCTCTACCAGCTGGACATAACTAATGTAGTCCACCTGGCTAGTTACTGTCTTCCAGCTGGACATAATTAATGTAGTCCACCTGGCTAGTTACTGTCTACCAGCCGGACATAACCATGATAGTAAACAATGATCGACTGTCTACAAGCTGGACATAACCATGATAGTAAACAATGATCGACTGTCTACCAGCTGGACATAACCATGATAGTAAACAATGATCGACTGTCTACCAGCTGGACATAACCATGATAGTAAACAATGATCGACTGTCTACCAGCTGGACATAACCATGATAGTAAACAATGATCGACTGTCTACCAGCTGGACAAAACCATGATAGAAAAAATTTCCCCTCGGGCCCACATGGAAAAACCCTTTGGTTAAAAAACAATGATGGACTTTTTCTCCCGTGGACATAACCAGGGTTTGTAAAAAATGATGGACTTCAAACCTTTTGGAAAAAAACCATGATATAAAAAATGAGGGACTGTTACAGGGGTTTTCCCCCATGTTAGTAAAAAAGTTGGGACTGCCCTACCAGTGGAAAATTAAAACTTTGATAGTAAAAAATGATGGACTGTCTCCCAGGCTGGACTTAACCTTTTTGTAAAAAATGATGGACTGTCTACCAGCGGAAATTAAACCCTTTGGATATTTTCCTTTTGATGGGAATGTTTTCCGTGGCATAACCATGATAGTAAACTGATGGACGGTTTTCCAGCGGACTAACCATGATACAAACAATTTTCTTCTGCCCAACCGTGGACAAAACCTTGATAGTTAAACAAATTTGTTGGATGTTTTTTCCAGCGGGCCCCAAAACCCATGTTATTTAAAAATTGTTGGGGTCTTTTTTCCTCGGGACAAACCAGTATTAAAAAATGATGGATGTTTTCCGCTGGAATAACCATAAATAGTAAACATGATCAAAGGTTTTAGTGGACTTTAACCCCATGTTTGAAAAACAATGATGGATGTCTACCGGTGGCTTAACCGGGTTTGAAAAACTTGATGGACTGTCTACCAGCGGGTTTTTTCCTTGTTTGAAATACATGATCGACTTTGTTTTACCTTTTTTTGGAATAACCATGCAAAGTAAAACCCCATGATGAAAAATTTTTTTCCCCCAGGGGAATAAAAATGAAAATAAAAAATTGATGGACTGTCTACCGGGCGGGGACAAAACCCATGATAGAAAAATTTTTGGAGGTTTTTACCAGTGGGGGACATAACCTTGTTGTTAAAAAAGGATCGACTGTCTCCCGGGCTGGAAAAAACCATGATAGAAAAACCAATGATCGACTGTTACCAGCGGGCAAAACCCAGGGTTAGTAAAAAAATTTTTTGGAATTTTCTACCGGGCTGGCAAAACCATGATTTTAAACAATGATGGGACTTTTCTACCAGCGGACAAAACCCATGATAGTAAAAATGATGCCCTGTCTACCAGCGGGACAAAACCCAAAGGGTATTAAAAAATGTCGACAGTTTACCCCCCTGGCAAACCTTTGTAAAAACAATAATCGACGGTCTCCCAGCGGGAAATTTACCTGTTATAAAAAATTTATCGACTGTCTCCCGTGGACTTTAACCCATGTTTAAACAATGATGTTGTCCCCAGCTGGAATAACCATGATAGTAAAAAAAAGTTCAAACTGTCCCGGGGGGGACAAAACCAGGGTTAAGGTAAACAATGTTTGATTTTCTACCACGGGTAAACCATGATAAAAACCCCTGATCGACTTTTTAACCAGTGGAAAAAACCATGATGGTAAACAATGATGGATGTTTTCCGTGGCAAAACAGGGTGGTTAAACAATGATGGATGTTTTTCCAGCGGGAAAAACCTGATGGAAAACCCAAAATGGATGTTTCCACCCTTGGGAAAACCCCTGATTAAAAAATTTTGGGGGACTGTTCCAGTGGACAAAACCATGATTTTAAAACAATGATAAAGTTTTCCGCTGGAATAACCAGGATGGAAAAAAATGATGGATGTCACCGCTGGACAAAACCCCCAATAGTAAACAATGATCGATTTCCCAACCCAGCTGGAATAACCATGATGGTAAACAATAAATGCCCGTTCCCCAGGGGAAACAAAAACCCGGGTTTGGAAAACAATGATGGACGTCTCCCGCGGGGAAATAACCATGATGGTAAAAAGGGAAGGACTGTTCCCGCGGGGAAAAAACCCGAGGTAAACAATGATGGACTGAAACCAGCTGGAAAAACCATGAGGGGAAAAAAATTGATGGACTGTCTACCGTGGAATTCCAAAAGGAAAACAAGGGAGATGTCTACCAAAATTTTTCCATGGGGTTTTAAAAGGGCTTTACCCAATAAACTTTAAAAATAAATCCCTTTTCCCCTTGGACCAAACCCTAAGGTCTTATTCCCGGGAAAACTGATGAGGTCTTTTGGTTTTACCACTAAAAAATTGATGATAAAAAATATTTAATAATAAAAAATAATAAAATAATTTTAATTTAAAATAAACCATAATTAAAAATTAATGTTAATAAATAAAAAATAAACAATATTTTTATTAAAAAAAAATTAATTTTTACTTTTAATAAAAATTTAATTTATTTTTAATCTTTTTAAAATAAACCAAAATTAATTTTAAAAAAAATTATTTTTAATAAAAAAATTAAAAATAATAATGTAAAAATTTTTAAAAATAATAATAATAATAATAAAAATTTTTACTAATAATAATAATAAATAAAAATAAGAAAATAAAAAAAATTTAAAATTATTAAAAATATAATAATAATAATAATAAAATTAATTTAATAAAAATTTAAAAATTTTAATTTTAAAAATTAATAAAAATTTATAAAAATTTTAAAAATTTTAAAATTTTTTTTAATAAATTATTTTTTGGAAATTTTAATAATGAATATTTATGAATATTAAGTTTGAAAAATTAAAAATAAAGGGAAATTAATAAAAATATAATAATTAATTAAATAATAATAATATTTAATAATAATAAAAATTAAAAATTAAAAATTTAATTTAATAAAAATAATATAAATTATAATTTTAATAATTAAAAATAATTTTAATTAATTTAAAAAATAAAAATTATAACATGCTTATATAAACTATTTTAAATATATGAACTTTTTTTGGAAACTTTACGGGGAAGAACTAAAGGGTTACTGAAGCTATCTAAAGCTTTACTGAAGTATACTGAAGCTATTGAAGCTTTTCCTAAAGGGTTTACTGCTATACTGAAGCTATACTGAGGTTTAAAATTAAAGCTAAAATGAGCTATTGAAGAAATTAAATGCTATACTGAAGCTTTTGCTGAAGCTTTTTAAAAATTTTCTAAAAGGTATACGAAGCTATTTTAAGTTTTAACTAAAGGTATTTTGAAGTATATTGAAGTTTACTGAAGAAAAAAAACTGAAGCTATACTGAAGCAAATTGAAGCTATACTGAACTATTGAAGCTATATGAAGCTTTTATGAAAGTATATAAAGGGTTTTTATGATGCTTTTTTGGAAAGCAATACTGAAGCTTTGGGGGAAGCTATACTAAAGGCAAAGTTACGGGAAGCTAAAATGTTCTTTGAACCCATACTAAAAGCTAAATGAAGTTTTTCGGGAAAAGGTTTTTCTAAGGGGTTTGTGAAGTTATACTGAAGCTTTTTTGAAGCATTGGGGAAGGATGTTAAGTTAAGGGGGGGATTGAAGATACGGGAACTTTACGGGAAAGATTTTTGGGTATACTGAAGCAAATGAAGCTATACTGAAGGTTTTCTGAAGTTTAAAATGAAGTAACGGGAAGCTATACTAAAGGGTTATACTAAATTTTTACTGAAAATATGAAGCTTTGATTTTGAAGCTATACTGAGCTATATAAAGGGTATACTGAAGAAATTCTAAAGTTACTGAAGCTTTACTAAAGATACTAAGATTATTTGAAGGCTTACTGAAGCTTTTCTGAGTTATAAAAAGGGTTTCTGAAGTAAAATGAAAGTTTTTACTAAAGGGTTTTCGGGAAAACCCATCTGAAGCTATATAAAGGGTTTTCTAAAGGGTTATACTGAAGCAAACCTAAAGTATCTAAAGGGTATACTAAAGGGCCTACAAAATTTATATGAAGGTAACTGAAGTTTTATGAAGCAAACTGAAGCTTACAAAGGTTTATACTAAAAGAAATCGAAGTCTTATTGAAGTAACTGAACCCATCTGAAGCTATACGGAAGTTTTATGAGCTTTTGGGTTTATATGAAGTTTTAAAAGGGTATTTGAAGCTTTTCGGGGAAAAGCTATCGGAAGCTATACGAAGCTATACTTTTGGTTTACTGAAGTATTTTGAAGCTATCTGAAGTTTTAAACTGAAGTATCTGAAGTATATGGGGGTATATAAAGAAATACTGAAGCTAATGAAGGTATAGGAAGGAAGATGCAGTTTTCTGAAGCTAACGAAGCTATACTAAAAGTATACTGAAGCTATAATGAAGCTATTTAGTTTTACTGAAGTAAAATAAAGGGTATCTAAAGGGTTTTTTTTATAAAGGGTATATGAAGTTATATGAATTACTGAAGTATTGGAAAGGGTAAATGAATTTCTGAAGTTTTTGGGGAAGGGTAAAATGGGGTATATGAAGCTATTTGAAGTTATAAAGGGATAAAAGGTATACTAAAAGGGGATATTACGGCTTTTTCTGAAAACTAAGTTTCTGAACCTTTTTTGAATTTATAATATTGAAGCTTTGCTGGGGTTTCTGAAGGATACTAAAGTAAAATAAAGTAAAATGAAGGGTATAAATTTATATAAAATTTTTCTAAAGTTTTTACTGAAAGCTTTATAAAGGGCAAATTCTGAAGTTTTTTCTGAAGCAATACTAAAGCTATTTTAAAGGGGTTTACTAAAGGGTTATAGGGAAGTATGCTGAAGTTTTGAACTTACTAAACCTATAAGGTTTTTATGAAGTTTATTTTGGAGTATATGAAGTATACTTTTGCTATTTAAAGGTTTATGAAGGTTATAAAGGGGGAAATTAAACAAGATTAACTACTAAAGCTATGTGAAGTTTTATAATTGTAAAGGGTTTGAAGTTACTGAAGCTTTTGAGGTATTTTGGTTTACTGAAGCTATACTAAAAGCTATTTGAATTTTATTTAAAGGGTATCTAAAGGGTTTACTGAAGCTATACTAAATTTATCTAAAGGGTAAACTGAAGCTTACTGGGGTATACTGAAGTAAATTTAAAAGCTTTTATTGGCTATTTGAAGCTATATAAAGGGTATAAAAAGGTTATAGGTTTTTGAAGTTATCTAAAGGGTTTTACTAAAGCTATGCTAAAGGCTATAACTGAAGGTTATATGAAGCTATACGAGTTTAAAACTAAAGGGTTAACTGAAGCTAATGAAGCTTTTCTGAAGCTATGGGGAAGCTTTCGGAAAGCTATGTAAAGGGTTAATAAAAGTTTACTGAAGGTATACTGAAGCTTTCGAAGCTTTTATGAAAAAAAATACTAAAGGTTATGAAGTAATGAAGCTATTTAAAAAGGGTAACTGAAGAAATTTAAAGGGTTATACTAAAGGTTTCTGAAGTTTTATAAAGGGCCTTTCTGAAGGTTATTAAAGTATATGAAGCTTATTTAAAGGGAATATAAAAGGGGGTTATCTGAAGCTATGCTAAAGGGTTTTTTTTAAAAGTATACTGAGTTTAAAAGGGTTTTACTAAAGGGGTTATAATTTTTAAAAGGGTATTGAAGGTTTATAAAATTTATGGGAAGCTATATAAGGGTTTTTGGAAGCTAGGGGGAAGTATATTTGAAGGTTTTTCCTGAAAGCTAAAAACTAAAGGGCTTATTAAAGGGTTTTAATGAAAACTTTTTTACTGAAGGTCTTTTAAGGTTTTTAAGTTTATGCTAAAAAAGTTTATAAAATTTAAGTTATACTAAAAGCTATTTGAGGTATACTGAAGCTTTTAACTGAAGGTAATAAAGGGTACAAGCTATATGAGCTAAAATTAAGGGTTTATTTGAAGTATCTAAAGGGTTCCCTGAGCTATATAAAGGTATTTGAAGCTATACTGAAGCTTTACAAAGTATACTAAAGGGTATATGAAGTTTTATACTAAAACCCATTTTTATTTGAAGCTATCTGAATTTTAAAATAAAGGTTTTATAACTTTTTAAGTTTAATTATATTGAACAGGGAAGGGATTTTTAATTAAAGTTTAATATAACTGAAGCTTTTTAAAGGGTATATGAAGAATTCTAAAGTTATATTTTAAAAGCAAAATAAAGTTTTCTAAAGGGTTTATAAAAAAGGTTTTCTGAAGCTATATTTAAAGTTTATATAAACTATACTAAAGGGGTATACTAAAGTTTACTGAAGCTTCCCTGCGCATGCTAAAGTATATAAACTATGTAAAGTATATAAAGTTATTTAAGCTATACTAAAGTTTTGAACCCTATAATGAAGCTATATGAATGTTTAGTGAAGCTTTTACTAAAGGTTTATACTAAAGGTTACTGAAGGATACTGAAGCTTTTAAAGTTTATACTGAATATTCTGAAACTTTTTCGAAGTTTATAGAAGCTTTTGCTAAAGGGATCTGAAAGCTAACTGAAGCTATGTAAAAGCTTTCAAAAAGCTTTTACTAAAGCTAAAATAAAAGCTATATAAAAGCTATGTTTAAAGCTTTTTCTAAAGCTTAGGATGGTTATGAAGGTTTAGGGGAACTTTTTCTAAAGTTTATACTAAAGCTATTCTAAAGTTTATGCTGAAGCTATATGAAGAAAGCGGGAAGGTATGCGAAGTTTATACGGGGGGGTTTTTGGTTTTATGAAAAACTGAAAGGTATACTGAAGGCATATTAAAACCTTTTAAAGGGTTTTCGGAAGTTTACGGGAAGTATATGGGTTATACTGGCTATACTGTACCCAACTGAAGCTTTTGCTAAAGAATACTAAAAGTTTAAAATGAAGCTTACTTTGCTGGGGAAAGGGGAATATGAAAGTATCCCTGGGGGTTTTATGAAGCTATACTAAAAGCTAAAATAAAGGGTTATACTGAAGGTCTTAACTGTTTGTTGAAGTTTATAAAATTTAAAATTGAAGGCAATAGTGAAGGAATTAAAGGGTTATCTAAAGTTTTATAAAGTTTATGCTGAAGGTATCTGAAGCAATACTGAGCAAATTAATGAAGTATACTAAAGTATGTAAAGTTTTGGGGGCTGAGGTATTGAAAGTATATAAAGGTAAACTGAAGTTACTAAATTTTTTAAAATAAAGGTATACTGAGGAAAAACTAAAGCTATATAAGCTATATAAAAGTTCCTAAAGTTTGACAAAAAGGTATATGAAGTTTATTTGAAGTATGTAAAGGTTAAAACCCCTATACTAAAGCTATGTGATGGTATACTGAAGGTATACTGAAGCTATACTGAGTTTATAATTAAAATTATATTTAGGTTTATAGGGAAAGGGTTTCCCTGAAGTATATGAAGGTATATGAAGCTATAATGAAGCTATTGAAGTTTTTCTTAGCTATTTAAATTTTTGTGGGGTTTTTATGAAGCTTTACGGGAAGGTATCCCGAAGGTATATAAAGGGTTTATATGATGTTTTAAAACTGAAGGTTATGAAGGTATATAAATTTTTACTGAAGGTATATGAAGCTATACTAAAGGTTTACTAAAAAAGTAGCTGATGCTTTTACGAAGGTTAAAAAGGGTTTTAATAAAGGGTTTTAAAATTTAAGCTATTCTAAAGCTAGGTAAAGGTATACTAAAGGCTATCCCAAAGGGTTTTATACAAAGGTTTTACTAAAGGGTTTATCTGATGCTTTATGAAGGTTTAAAAAGGGTTTATTCTGTTTGCTTTACGGGAAAGGTTACTAAAAGGTATACTAAATTTTATATGAAGGTATACTGAAGTTATATGAAGGTATACTGAAGTTTTCTAAAGAAATTACTGAAGGAAATACTAAAGGTATACTGAAAGGTTCCGAAGGTATACTAAAGGGTTTATATGGGTATACTAAAGAAATTTTAAAGGTATTCTGAAATTTTTATGAAGCTATATTAAAGGTTTATAAAGGTTTTACTAAAGGGGTATTTCTAAAAGGTATACTGAAGCATATGAAGGTATATTTGAAGCTATATAAAAGGTATTCTAAAAGTATACTGAAGCATTTTAAAGGTATACTAAAAGCTTACAAAGGTTTATTCTGAAAGTTTATTAAGTTTTAATGAAGGTATATTAAGGTTTACTAAAAGGTATATTAAGTTTTACTTATAAAATTATGTAGGTACAACGGGGGGAAAATTTAAAACTGCAGCTGCGGGCACCACAATAAGATTTAATAATTTTTTAAAACACAAACCCCCAACATTCCCCCCTTTTCCACTAAAACCCGGGGTTTATCTAACTTAATTCAAATATTAACTTTTCCCAAAAAATTTTGTTTTTACAAAATTTTAGAAAAAAAAAGACAGTTTTGGGGGCTGGAAAAAAATAAATTAATCCCCCAGAAGATTTTTAAGTGGAAAATTCCAGGCCCTGGGGGAAAACTTTTGTCGAAAACTCCCCTTTTTTAAAAGTGAAAAATTAGTTGTTGCCTTTCATTATTTTTCTTATTTTTTAAGACCCTTTGGCCATATTGTGAAATTTTAATTTGAAAACACAGTTCTTGTTTTACTACAAAATTTTATTTGATATCTGTCGAAAAAATTAGGGGTTTTCTGATTTTAACGAAATTTAAATATATTCTTTATGTTTCTTATACTCAGTGTCTCAAGTCTAAAAAAAGTGAGGGTTTCCCCCTTTCCCAAAATGGTTGTATATAGAGTTTAAATTTAACAGGTTACTCCCCGTTGACGTTTTTGAAAAACCTGGCCCCTGGTCTATTACCCCAAGGAAGTAATTCCCCAATATTTTTTAATTTTGGGGGAAGTAAAAACTTGACCTTGTGTTTGTTGCCCCCCATTAATCGGGGAGGAAAAAAACCCCCTTACCTGGAGGGTTTTTTCCTGGGGGGGGTTTTTTCGGGGGGTAAATGCCCCCTTTTTAAATACCCGAGCCTACAGGGGAAAAAGGGGGGGGGCCTGTTTAAACCTGCGGTTACTGGGGGCCGCTGAAAAGGGATACGTGAGCCCACACCCTAGGGGGTGAGGTCCGGCATTAGGTGGGGGTCCGGCTGCTTTTGAAGCCCACCCAGGGGTTTATGGTAATCCCCCTTATGTTTTGGGAAGAGATGAAAACCCTTGGGCCCCGAAAACTTACTGTTTTTTGGGGAAAGGTATTTGGCATTTTGGGTTTTTTCACGGGAAACCCATTTGCACCCCCTGCGGGAAGTTTTTGTTTTCGAAAGGGGAAAATTTTCGGGAGTGAGATTTGAGTAAATCCCTTTGGGAATTTTTCCCAAGCGTATATTATCATGTATTATTCTCGCCTCCCTTTCCAAAGGGAAAGTAAAGGGGTTAAAGGGTCTTCAACCTTCCCCCAGTGAAAAGTTCAGAAAAAACCTGCAGCTAAAAATTTTGTGCATAAAATAATTTTTAAATTTAAAGGATGAAGGTTCCCCCCCCAGAAAGGTGTTTAGTGTGTTTGAACAAACCTTTTTTGGAAAAAAATGCCAAAGAGGCCCCTAATCAGCGGAAAAAAAAGGCCTTTGAAAAGGACACAAGGCCTATAAAGGTTTGGCAAATCTTTTGTTCTTGGGTAACCCTTTTTGGGGTTTAAAAGTGGGGTCTTTACGGGTGTATCACTATGAAAACCCCAGATTGTTAAAGGAAAAACATTTTGTTGAAAAGAGTTATTGTGGTGATAGGGGAAAGCTATTTAAAAAAGGCTGGGTAAAAGGCAAATTTTTAAAAAGTGGGTTATGATGTTTTTGGGCTTGAGTGTGAAAAAAATACCTTATAGAAAAAAGACTAAAGTGTTCCCTTGGTTTGGGAAAATTGTCCTTTTCCCCCTCCAATTTTAAACCAAATTTTGCCCCCCCCTTTTTTTTTAAAAAAGGGGAATTTTTTGCTCCCCCCCCCACCCCTTTCCCCCAACCCCAGGGGAACCATTTGGGTTTTTTTTAAAATTTTTCCAAAATTCAAACCCCAAAGCAATTTTTCAAAGGGTGCTTTTGACGTGACCTTGGAATTTGGTTTACCCTAGAAAAGAGGTTGCGAGGGAAATTTAATTCCCCTATCCTCATTTTTACCCTTATAGGTAAGGCCCTTGGAGGTCGGGGCCCCTTCCAGGAAACTTGCCCTTGGCCTTTGAAGAAATTTTTCCCCGAAAGTGACCAAGAAAAGGATTTTGGGGAAAATTAAATTTTTGGCCAAGGGGGGAAATTTAATGGGGGAGTTTTGTGGGGGGGTAAGGATGGGGAAAGGGTTTGGGGAGGACCACGGGCCGGGGGCTAATCCGGGAAGAGTGAAAAGGGGACGGAAAAACCCAACGGGGACCTTTGAAATTTGGGCTTTGGGGAGGGGGGGAGGAAGAGGGGAAGGAAAAGGGGTTGATTCTTCAGGGGGAATTAACCCCCATTTGGGGGAAATTTTGGGGGGAAAAGGTTTTACAAACTTGTGGGGAAAAAAAATCCAACCTGACCAATGAAAAAACCCTTACGGGAACCGGGTTCTTTTGGACAGCAACTTTTGTCCAATTCAGAAAAATTTTTAAAAAGGACGTCAAAAACAGTCCCTTTTTGGACAGCATTTTGTGCGACGGGGGCCGTGACTCCCCAACTGGTCCTAGTGGCAGTAAAAGAAAAAGAGGGAAAGTGGAAAACCCCAAAAGGAGAGCTTTGTTTAACTAGAGCATAATGGAGGGGGATTTCATTCCAGTCAATAGTTAAAACTTCCTCCCCCTTTTAAATTTTATGCCAAAAGAGTTTAAAATTTAAAGCTTTGAAATCTTTTATTTATTTTAATTTTTTTGTGTATGTGAAACTTTATTATTTTTTTAAAAAAAAAATTATTTTTTTTGGGTTTATTTTTGGTTGTTGGAACGGATTTAATTTCAAATTTTCATTATTTTTTTGGGGGAAAAATGGTTCAGTTTTCACACCCTTTCGGTTTCGGGGAAAGACCCTTTGGAATGGATTAATTTTGAAAACGGAGTTTCCCCGGGTTTTTTTTCCTTTGTTCAAATAAGTATATGTCAAAAAAATTAATTTTTATTATTATTATTATTTTAAATTTTTATTTTTTATTAATTTTTTTTAAATTTTTTTTATTATTATTTTTATTATTATTTTATTTTTATTTTATTAAATTTTTTTTATTTTTTATTATTTTTTAGAAACACCAGGGGCCCGATTTTTTTTGGGGGGCCCGACCTTGGTTTTTAGGGGTTATAATTTGAGGCTGCCGTTTAAAAAATGGAAAAAAAAGTTGGGAATAGTAGCAATTTATGATAAAGAAGTTTTGTCACTAAAAATGTTTACTGTGAGTAAATGTCCCTTCGCTGTATTTTAAATCAAAAGAGCAATTGGGTTTAAAAAAAAATCGAGTGCATTGAGAAAGGGGGAAACCCGAGGGATCTATGCAAGAAAATTTGAGTGCGGGGGTTTGAAATTTAAAGGGGGGGTACCTGTATTTTAAAAAAGTGGGAAAAGGGGAAGAGTCTCTTTAAATGAATTTTCGAGAGTCACCAAAGGACATGCCCCCCCCCCCCAGGGAAATTTTTAAAGAGCATTAAAAACTAAAAGAAAGAGGGAGGAGGAGGGAAAAGGGTAAGGGGGAAAAAAAATCAGGTGCCAAAAGGAAAACTTTATGCCCCAAGTAAAGGGGAAAAAATTTCAAAGGCAGCTATATTCCACTTGTTTAAGGGAGATGTGGGTTGCGTGTAAGGGAGCGGGAAATGGAAGAACCCCCAAATAATTTTATACCCTGGCATATGGGAAAAAACCCCATTATTAAAAAATTAAAAGGGAAAATGGAACCCAAAGGGTTTTAATTTGTATAGCCCGGGAAAAGGGACGGAAAAAAACAGAGTCCAAATTTTTTTTTTTTGCAAAAGACCCCAAAAAAGGGGAAAACGGGGAGGGCAAAACTGAAGCTCTCCCCCACTAAACCCTTTAAGCCCTTTAAAAATTCCACTTAAATAAACCATGAACCGGGTAAAAAGAGCATAACAGTAACATTTTGCAGTTTTTACAGTTTAGAAAGGTCAGTGGGGAAAATTTACCCTGCAGAGGCAATGGGGAAACTAGTAAGGAAAATGAAATATTGGGGGCGAGTCAAGAAAGTCTATGTGAAAAAAAAGGAGGTGAGATGGAAAAAATTTTTGGGGGGGTTTACAAGTTTTTTCCCCATAGGTGTTGTTCCTTGGGTAAAAGTGGATGGGGGAGAGAAGGAAAAGAGAGTTGGTGGTGGAAGAAGAAAGTATAATTTTGGGGGGAAAAAAAGAAGATAAAAAGGAAAACCCCACTGTGGGGGAGCGATGTTAGTGTTTTAGCGTTTCCTGGTTTTTCCGGGTTTTTTTGGGTTTTTCACGGGGGCTCTTTCGTGGGTAGACTTTAATTTTTTGTCATTTAATCCCTTTTTTTGATACATTTCCCCTAGCGCCTTTGGGCCCCAAATTTTTTGGGGGAAAAAATTTTAAACTGAGTCAAAAAAAAAGGGAATTTTTTTTGGGACTACCTAGCAGGGTTTACTGCCCCGAGGGGTAAACTTAGGCCCCGTGTCCCCTGTGGAAAAAAAAAAAAAATAATTGAATTTGTGTAGAGGGAAAAAAGTTTTTCCCCGAAAAACATTGGTATAAAATAGTGTTTTGTGTATACTACTGGTCCCTAGTTTTTGATGATTTAAAAGGGTAAAGTGTCATTTTGAAAAAAAGGTGAATTTTTAAAGGAAAATGATAAAACTTAGAGGCAGGTGCCCGAAAGGGCGCCCGAAACCTTTTTAAAAGGGTCAAATGTTTTTTTTAAAAATCTTCCCGGCCTGCTAGTGTAATCGATATTTAATTTTATGATACCCGGGAAAAGCAGAAAAAACGTGTTTTTAGTTTGCAAAAAAACCAGTAATTTAATTTGGGATTAAGGGGGAAATGGAGTGACTTTCATTAGTTTTTTTTTTTCTTGGAAAAACCAGGGGTTTCTGAGAATTTTATATAATGTGTTCCCGCCTCGCAATATTTCACAACGGGGAAGCAATTTTTTTAAAACAGAAAAAAACGTCCCTTCCCCCAAAATTTTTCACCAGTAACATAGTGTTTTAAAATAGCATTTATTGTGGTGGAGACGGAAAAAAAAAAAAAAAGGAAGGGTGGGTACAGCGATTGGAAAAAAAGGGTGAGGTCGACGTTCGTCATTTTTTTGGCGTGCCAGCAGTCAAAGGCATTCAACAAGGGAAAATTTACTTTTTTATCAATTTTTAAAAAAATAAATCCCGGGGGAAAATTTCCAGTAGATCCCTTATGTGTTAGTCAAAAAACCCCCAGTTTGGTTTTAAAAAAGTGCCCCCCTGTCGAAACGGGGGTAGACTGGTGAACCTTGACTGGTCCGAAAACCGGATTGTTTTTTTAAAAGGTTTTGTTGTGACTACCCGCGGGTTTTTAATGATATTCCCCCGGGGTTTCTAGTAGAAATTTCAGTAAAACAAACCCTTCAAAACATTTGAAGCTGTGTTTTTGTCTGTGGTCAGGGAAACAAGGGGGTTTCCAAAAAGCATAAATTTTTAAATTTTTTTGGGGAAATTGGTTCACGCTCCCTTTTGCGTTTTCCAAAAAATAGTAAAAACAGTTTTTTTAAAAAAGGGGGTGTTTTTGGGTATGGACCCAAAAGAGTAAAATTTTGGGGCCCAAAATCCAAGGGGGATTAAAAAAGGTCAAATCAAAGGTTTCATAGAAAACCTGGGGCTTTCTACAACGATTGGGGGAAAATAAAAAAATTGGGCTGAATGGTACTGCCCCTTTTATGGGGCCTTTTTAGTCACAAAAATGTAAGGGGGAGATATGTCCTGGTAGTCATTAAATGGGGGGGTGATAGTGGTGTTTTGGGAAACAGTAATGGTGAAGCTTTGGGGGTGCTGTCCTGGGAGACAGTTTAAAGGTGAAACTGGAGGTGCTGTCCTTGGGGACAGTAATTTGGTTTAAGCTGGAGAATGTTTTCCGGGAGAATTTAATGGGGAAGGGTGGGGATGCTTTCTGGGGACAAAATGGGGGAAGCTGGGGGATTTTGTCCCGGTTTGTCGGGAATTTTTCGAGGGGGAAAGGAAAAATAATTTAAAAGATTTTAGGGGGCAGGGGCCCTAGTAGGGAAACAAGTTTATTTAAAGATAAGATAAAAAAACCCAAAATTGCAAACTAGAAATACCGCGGAAATAGCAAAAAAGGGATCCACTTGCAATAGGGGATATTTACCAAAAAAAAACTGGTGGGGCCCCCATTGTTGGTGTAGGGAGGATAGAAAATAAAAACAGGGGGGAAAATGCACCCAAAGGGAATACAGTCACAAAAACCCAAAGGGAAACCCGGAAACCCAAACTGTGGAATACTATTTCATCGGTATTGCTGGATGGGAAAAGGAAAAAAAAAGTTGGGGGCGTGCAAAACTAGACCCCCCTAGAAAATGCCCCCTGCCCATAAGCATAGGAAAGCAAATCCCTTTCCCGTAAGGGTTTTTCACTGAACTGTGACCCCTTTTAGTACAGGAAGGGCTGTCTATAACTTAAATTTTTGGATACCTCTAAAGGGGGGCAAAAAAAATAAAAAATCCCGGCCCTGGGGGGAAAAAAACCCGGGTGGGCCCCAGCCCTAAGGGGGGAGGGGGTTTTTTTGTGCCGGGAAAGGGAAAAAAAATGGCAGGAAATGGGAGAAATCGTACACCAATTCAAATCATTCTTGGGGGTGGGGCCACAGGCCCATTTTCCCCCCCAAACCAAACCCAAAAGGAAAAGATTTCTAATGCCCGGGAAAAAAAAAACCCCCCCCTACCCAAAAATACCAAACCCGTCCGGGTTTTTTTTCCTTTTTTGAAATATACAGGGTCTAAAGCCAGCAACAAAAAACAAAAAAACCTTTAACCCTGGCTTCTTGCAGGGGGGCAAAGGGGAAGGGTTGCCCGGGTTTCAAATGAGACCCACATTAAAAGGGTCACTTTGGGCAAAGAAATTTTTGGATCCCCGGGTTTTCAACCCATACAGATGTGACGAGTGAACAGGGAAAAAAAGGGGGGGGGGTTGGCTTGTACATTGCAAAAAGGGCCCCGGGTTTACGAACTGTAAAAGCCCAAAAGATTTTAGTGGAAATTTTAGCAGTAAAGGTGAAACCAAAAACCCAGTCATTGTGGTAGTTACAAGCCTCCGGATTGGGGGCCCTCCCAGGAAAGGGGTTCAAAAAAAAAAAAAAAAATTGAAACCCCTGTTTTGGAAAAAAAATTCCCGCCTGCACCAAACCTCTTGCCCTGGGGGGTTTTTAATTAAGGAAACCCAAAAGGGGGAAAATACAAATAATATTGTTGCGTAATTTAAAACCCCGGAGGCAGGTTTGATGAAAACTCACACCAACGAGCTTTTAAAATTCTGCCCCCCAAAATTCAAAATTTAAAAACCCGCAAAAAATAGGCCTTTTAGGGCTGGAGGAATTTCACTAGAAATCATTTTTCACTAAAAATTTATGATTTGATAAGAAATGTACCCATATCAAAAACAAAATAATCGACACAACATTTTAAAAAGGGGTTCAAATTTAATTTTTGCGCGGAGCCCCCGACCGACAAAATGAGTTTGTCACGAGGGGGAGATTACCCAAAATTTAAATTCAAAAACAAAAATAAATTGGGGGCCAAGTAAAACCCCCCCTTTTAACGTTTTAAAACTGGGAAAATATACAAACAAAACTGACCCCCAAATTTTGCCTGAAAAAGATTTAAATTTTGGGGGCCCCTGGGTGGATGCACAAGGTTTTTTTCCCTTAAAAAAAAGGAGGAGTAGAGTTAAAAAAAGAAAGAGGGCAGGGCCCCCCTTTACAGGCGCGGAAAAGAAAAACAGAGCGGCCCAAAAGAGTTTAATATATTGAAAGGGAAGGGAGCACTGGTCAGAGAAATAGCAAGCATCGAATTTTAAATAAAAAAAATCCTTTAAAGGGGGCAGGGAAATTTAGGGAAGAACTAAAAGCCATAAAGAAATCGAAAGGAAAAACCCAAAAATATTTCTTTTTCCTATGCCCAAAACAAAATCGAGAACAACGCCAGTATTGGGCCCCACTTAAAAAAGTGGGTCCCACACGATGACAGCAAGGAAAATTTAAATGAGGATTCTGAAAGTTACTGAAGCTATACGGGAAGGTTACTGAAGGTATACTGAGGTATTCTGAAAGTATACTGAATGCTATACTGAAGGTATACTGAAGCTATACTGAAGGTATTCTGAAAGTATACTGAAGCTATACTGAAGGTATACTGAAGCTATACTAAAGGTATTCTGAAAGTATACTGAAGCTATACTGAAGGTATACTGAAGGTATACTGAAGGTATACTTAAGTTATACTTACTATAATATGTAGCGTACAACGAGGATAATTAACTGCAGCTGCAGCACCACAATAAGCATTATAATAATCACATAAACACTAACACCAACATTCTCCTCCTTCACTAGAACCGGCTTATCTAACTTCATCTCTTCATATTCACTTTTCCCTGAAAATTTGTTGTACATAATTAGTAAAGAAAAGACAGTATCTGGGCTGGAACAAATCACTAATAACCCAGAAGATGTAAGTTGACAATGTTCCAGGACTGAGGGAAACGTTGTCGTAACTCTCCGCTTTTAAGTGTAAATTAGTTGTGATCATTCATTATTATCTTACTTTAAGCATCTTTGGCCATATTGTGCAATACTTATTGAAAACACAGTTCTTGTTTTACTAAACATTATTATTTGATATCTGTCGATAAATATGGAGTTCTGATTTAACGCTAATTAATCATATCTCTATTATGTCTACTTATACTCCAGCTGTCTCAAGTCTAAACACAAGTGATGGTTCACCTTCAACATGGTTGTATATAGAGCTTAATATACAGGTTACTCACCAGTCTGACGTCTCTGATAACACCTGGCTCCTGGTCTATTATCCAGGCAGTAATTACCCAATATTCTTAATTTCTGGTGGAGTGAAAACTTGACCTTGTGTTTGTGTCCAGTTAATCCGAGAGAAATACATCCCTTACCTGGAGGAGCTTACCTGGAGCGGGGTGTTTCGGGGGTCAATGCCCCCTCTGTTAATAGCCGAGCCTCACAGTGGATCAGCGCCTGATCAACCATGCTGTTACTGCTGGCCGCATGCAAACCGATACGTGAGCCACAGCCTAGCTGGTGAGGTACCGGCATTAGGTGCCTGTCCAGCTCGCTCTTGAAGACAGCCAGGGGTTTACTGGTAATCCCCCTTATGTATGCTGGGAAGCAGATGAACAACCTTGGGCTCCTGACACTTACTGTATTATCGTTAGCGTACTTATGGCATCTCTTGTTTTCACTGGAACATGTTGCACCTCCTGCAGAGTCTTTTGCTTTCGTAAGGACTAATTTCAGAGTGCAGATTTGAGACTAATACCTCTTGAATTTTCCAAGCGTATATTATCATGTATTATTCTCGCCTCCATTCCAAGGAGTGAAGGTAAAGGGTCTTCAACCATTCCCAGTGCAAGTTCAGACAAACCTGCAGCTGAAAATTTGTGCATGAATTCAAGGATTACATAAAGGATGAAGGATTCCTCCCCCAGCAAGTGTTAAGTTGTGATGAAACAAACCTCTTTTGGAAGAAAATGCCAAAGAGGACCTACATCACGCAGGAGAAAAGGCACTGCCAGGACACAAGCCTATGAAGGATAGGCAAACTCTTTTGTTCTCTGGTAACACTAGTGGGGATTTCAAAGTGAAGTCTTTACTGGTGTATCACTATGAAAATCCCAGAGTGTTCAAGAAAAACAGTGTAGTCAAGAGTCTATTGTGTGTGATATGGAAAGCTAATAATAAGGCATGGGTCAAAAGGCAAATTTTTAAAAAGTGGGTCTATGATGTGTTTGGCATGAGTGTGAGAAAATACCTTATAGAAAACAAATTGCCACTCAAGTGTCTCCTGGTACTGGATAATGCTCCTGTTCATCCTCCAGATTTGGAAGACCAGTTGTTTAGAGACTTCAGTTTTATAACAGGGAAGTTCTTGCCTCCTAACACCACTCCTTTCCTCCAGCCCATGGACCAGTAGGTTATTTTAAATTTCACAAAATTCTACACCAAAGCAATGTTTCAATGGTGCTTTGACGTGACCTTGGACACTGAATTGACCCTAAGAGAGTTCTGGAGGGATTACTTCAATATCCTCCATTGCATAAGCCTTATAGGTAAGACTTGGCAGGAAGTGGCTTCCAGGACTTTGAATTCTGCTTGAAGAAAATTTTTGCCAGAAAGTGACCAAGAAAAGGATTTTGTGGAATCTATTGTGGCATTGCGAAAGTCAATGGGGTTAGATGTGAGTGGTAAGGATGTGGAAGAGTTGGTGGAGGACCACAGGGACGAGCTAATCACTGAAGAGCTGCAAGACTGGAACAGCAACAGACCATTGAAATTGCTTTAGTGGAGGAGGAGGAGGAAGAGAGAAGGAAAAGGTGCCTTCTTCAGTGATTAAGGACATTTGTGCAAAGTGGAATAAGGTACAAACTTTTGTGGAAAAATATCACCCTGACCAAGCTGAAACAAGCCATATCTGCAACCTGTTCAGTGACAGAACCTTGTCCCACTTCAGACAAATCTTAAAGGGACGTCAAAAACAGTGCTCTCTGGACAGACATTTTGTGCGACAGGGGTCCAGTGACTCTCAAGCTGGTCCTAGTGGCAGTAAAAGACAAAGAAGGGAAGTGGTAACTCCAAAGAGAGCTTTGATACCTAGAGTCATAATGGAGGGGGATTTCACTTCCAGTCAATAGCTTCAACTCTCCTCGCCTTCTTCAATATGCCAACAAGAGTCTTCAATAAAGCTATGTAATCTTTATATTTATTTTAATTTTTTTGTGTATGTGAAACTATATTTATTCTTTAAAAAAAATTATTTTTTTTTGTGAATGATTTTTGGATGTCTGGAACGGATTAATTGCATTTACATTATTTTTTTATGGGAAACATTGATTCAGTTTTCACACTTATCGGTTTCAGAACGACCTTCTGGAATGGATTAAGTTCGAAAACCGGAGTTCCACTGTTTTATATTCCTTTGTACAAATATGTATCATGTCAGAATAAATTATTATTATTATTATTATTATTATTATTATTATTATTATTTATTATTTATTATGATTATTATTATTATTATTATTATTATTATTATTATTATTATTATTATTATTATTATTATTATTATTATTATTATTAGAACACCCAGGCCAGCATTTCTGAGGGTGCTGACCTGAGGTTTGAGGGATTATATTCGAGGCTGCAGTTAAAACCGTGGACAAAAATAGTTGCAATAGCTCAGCAACTGATGATAAAGAAGATCCGTCACTAAAAATAGTTTACTGTGAGTAAATGTCCCACTTCGCTGTCATGTAAATCAGAGAGCAATGATCAAATATAATCGAGTGCAGTTGAGAAGGGGCAAACTGAGGGATCTATGCAAGAAAGTTTGAGTGCGAGGGTCGAAATAAGTGGGAGTACCTGTATTTAAAAATGTGAAGAGGAGAAGAGTCTCTAAGTGAATACTACGAGAGTCACAATGAGACACTGCCCCCCCCCCCCCGAGGAAATGATGAGCATTAAAATCTAATAAGAAGAGAGGAGGAGGAGGAAGAGATAAGGGAGAAATCAGAGATGCCAAATCCGGAATACATGATGACCGAGTAGGGGAAAGATGCAAAGTGCAAGACTATATACCACTTGTTTAAGTAGATGTGGGTGCAGTGTTAATGCCCGCGAAGTACGGACAAGAACTGAGAATATTGTATACCATGGCTATGAGAAATACACATCTATTAAAATTACATCGGAGATGGATCCAATGACTGTAATAAGATATAGCGGAAATGGGACGAAAAACAGCAGAGCTCAATTTTTGTTATTGCAAACAGACAAACAGGAGAAAACGGGGAGGGCAATACCTGAAGCTCTCCCCGACTACCCCTGAAGCCTTGAATATTCCACTTAAATAAACCATGACCGGCTAAGAGAGCATAACAGTAACATTTTGCAGTTGTCTACAGATCAGAAAGGTCAGTGGAGTCAACATGCAGAGGCAATGGGAAACTAGTAAGGAGTGAAGTATTGGGACGACGTCAAGAAAGTCTATGTGAAGAAATGCGCAGGTGAGAATGGAAAATGTCAGGGGGGTTGACAAGTTTTCCTCATAGGTGTTGTCTCCTTGATAAAAGTGGATGAGAGAGAAGGAAGAGAGAGCTTGGTGGTGGAAGAAGAAAGTATAATTTGGGTAAAAAGTGAAGATACAACGGAAGACACCACTAGTGGGTAGCGTGATAGTGTCAGCGTGCCTCGTTGTGCTCCGGGTTTTCTGGTGTTTTCACGGTGGCTCTTACGTGCTAGAACTTTAATTTGTGTCATCAATCCTATACGATACATCCCTCTAGCGCCTGGAAACCCAATTTTGGGAAAACCCATTATATACTGAGCCCAAAAAAGGGGAAAAATTTGTGTGCCTTTCCTAGCGATTTTTATGCAGGGGGAATCGGGGGCCTTAGTCTCGTGTAAAAAAAAAAATAAAAAATTAAATTTTTGTGTCAAAAGGAAAAAAAGTCTCCTAAAAACATTGGGTTTTACTTATTTGGTAAGTGTATATTTCAGGGGCCCCCCCTAGTATTTTGTGATCAAGGCAAAAGTGTCTTTTGGGAAAACGGTGAATTTGTAAATGAAGGGGATAAGCCAATAGAGGAGGTGCCAGAAGTCGCCAGAAACTTACCACGGGGTCAGTTTTTTTTAATAATCTTCCGGCCTGCTAGTGTACTCCCCTTTAATTTTGGTCCCCAATGAAAGCAGAATACAGTGTTGTAGTAGCAAAAACCCAGTTTTTAAAATGGTACTTAGTGGGTGGAGGGGGGTAATTTAAATTAGTTTCTTTTTTTTCTTAAAAATAAAAAGTCGTATACTGAGTTTTTTTCATAAAACCTGTAGTTCCCCAGCCCCCAAATTATACACAACGAAAAGAAATTTAAATTAATCCCGAAAAAGCGCCCTTTCCTCCAAAATTTGCACCAGTTAAACTATAGTGAAAAATATAGCTTTTTTTTGGGGTGGAGGGGGGAAAAAAAAAATAGGAAGCTAGATCCGCGATTGATAAAAAAGGGGTAGAGGTGGGCCCGTTGTCTTTAAGTAGGAGGGGCAGCAGTCACCGGCCCCCTTAAAACAAGAAAGTTATACTTTTGTTTTCAATAAAATTTCCATATTATCGGGTAGTTTAATTTCCAGTAGACCCCTTCATGTGTTAGCAAAATCACCGCCCCGTAGGTTTAAAAGTGGACCCACTGATAAAGATCAGTTGACTGGTCCAAACCCTTTAAACTGGTCGAACCCGGGAAATTGTTCAAAGGGTTTTGTTGGGGAAAACCCCCAGGGTTATTAATAGTTATTAAAAGAGGTTGTAGTAAAAATTTGGGCAGTAAATAACCATTAAAATCTTTTATGAAGCTGTGTGTATCTGGGGGTCAGTCAAAAAAAGGGGCTTCCCCTTTTGGGAAATTAAAAAAAAAGGGTTTTCATTTTTGGGGAAAATTTGGTGTCCCGTTTCCTTTGGGCAGATATCCAAGAACTGTTTAAAAAGCAGTGTTAAAACGGGAAGTTTTTTTGGGGGTTTCCCCAAAAATGGGGAAAAATTCTGGGGGACTAAAACCCACAAGGGTTTTAAAAAGGGGGTCAACATCAAAGATGCTTTAATAGAAAACCGGGAAAGCTTTCTAAACAGTGGGAACAAAAAAAAAGTCTGGGCTGAAGGGTTTTTCTCCCCTTGGATACGGGGCCAGGTAGTCCAAAATGTAAGGTGGGATGATGCCCTTGGTAGTCATTAAAGGGGGGCTGATAGTGCTGTCCGGGGGAAACAGTAATGGTGAAGCGGGAAAGGGTGCTGCCTGGGAGCCAGTAAGGGTAAAGCTGGGGGTGCGGGCCGGGGGAGACAGAAATTGGTGAAGCTGGAGTTTGTTTGTCCGGGGGACGTAAGGGGGAGCTGGAGATGCTGTCCTGGGAGACAGTAATGGTGAAGCTGGAGATTTTGTCCAGGTAGTCGGGAATTTTACGCAGGAAGGAATACTATAAATGCCCTCATAGGGGACAGGAGCCATAGTAGGGAAACAAGTGTAGTCAAAGATAAGATAAACCAATATTGCAAACTAGAAATACCGCAGGAAATAGCAAACAAGAGGACTCCACTAGCAATAGTGAGGATATATTACCAAAAACAATGGTGGGAGTCCATTGTTGGTGCTAGGGAGGATAGAAGTAAGACAGGGAAACATGCACCAACAGGGAATACAGTCACGGGAAACCCAAGGCAAACGGAAACCAACCCTGGGGAAACATACTATGCACTCGGTATCTGCTGGCATGGGAAATCTGGAAAAACAGATGGGACGTGCAACTAGGGACCCCCCTTTAGAAATTGCCTGCCCATATGACATCAGGAAAATGCAAACCCCCTTCCTGAAAGCTTTTTCCCCCTGAACTGTGTACCTCTTCAGTACAGGAAGACTGTGCTATAACTTAAATTGTCAGGCATACCATCTAAAGGGGACAAAAGATACAAAACATCCAGGCCATGGGAAAACCTGGGTAGCCACAGCCACTCAGGGGGGAGAGGTTTTTTAGTGCCAGGAAGGAAAAAAAAACTGGCAGGAAATGGCAGAAATCGTACCCCAAAAATCCAGTCATTCCTGGAGTGGACCCAACAGTCGATGGCCTCCACTCCAAACCAACAGATACAGATACTAATGCCGGAAAAAAAATCCCCCCCCAGTACCAACAATACCACCAGTCCGATAAACATTCTTCTTTGCAAATATACAGGGTCTAAAGCCAGCAACAAACAACAAATACCTTTCATCCGTGGACCTTCTTGCAGAGGCAAAGGCAATGTTCGCGGCTTTCACTGAGACCCCATAAAGGGGTCACTTGGGGCAACGAAATATGGATCCCAGGTTACAACCTTTACAGATGTGACAGAGTGAACAGGCAAAAGGGAAAGGGGGGTTTGGGTTGTACATTGCAGAGTCATTGTTTGCACAGAATGCTAAATGCCTCAAATGATGTGTGGAAGTTTTTAGCAGTAAAGGTCGAGAACCAAAACCCAGTCATTGTGGTAGTCTACAAGCCTCCGGATGCAACATCCCGCAATTCCAGGAACAGCTGTTAAAAATTGACCACTGTCTGGAAAACCTTCCAGCTCCTGCACCCAAATCTTGCTCCGGGGGATTTCAACTTAAGGCACCTAAAATGGAGGGGAATATAGCAATAATATTGTTGCAGTAATAACCCAGGAGGCAGCTTGATTGAAAACTCACACTCACACGAGCTTTTTAAATCTCTGCCCCAAAATTCAAAATTTAAACCAGCAAATAATAGAGGGTACTAGACTGGAGAATACACTAGACCTCATCTTCACTAACAATGATGATCTGATAAGAAAAGTCACCATATCAAAAACAATATATCAGATCACAACATAACTGAGGTTCAGTCATGTATGCGCGGAGCCCCAGACCGACAAAATGAGATTAGTCACGAGGGAGCATTCACCAAATTTTAACTTCAATAACAAAAACATAAAGTGGGACCAAGTAAACCAAGTCCTAACCGATATAAGCTGGGAAGATATACTAAGCAACACAGACCCCAACTTATGCCTAGAACAGATTAACTCGGTGGCACTCGATGTATGCACAAGGCTTATTCCTCTAAGAAAAAGGAGGAGTAGATTGTAAAACAGAAAGAGACAGGCGCTTTCCCTTTACAGGCGACGGAAAAGAATAACAGAGCGGCTAAAAGAGGTCAATATATCTGAAATGCGTAGGGAGACACTGGGTCAGAGAAATAGCAAGCATCGAACTTAAGCTAAAAGAATCCTTTAGGAGTCAGCAATCACGGGAAGAACTAAAAGCCATAAATGAAATCGAAAGAAACCCAAAGTATTTCTTCTCCTATGCCAAATCAAAAACGGGGAAAAACGTCCAGTATTGGGCCCCTACTTAAACAAGATGGGTCCTACACAGATGACAGCAAAGGAAATGAGTGAGCTACTCAAGTCCCAATATGACTCAGTTTTTTAGCAAGCCGCTAAACCCGACTGAGAGTCGAAGATCAAAATGAATTTTTTATGAGAGAGCCACAAAATTTGATTAACACAAGCCTATCCGATGTTATCCTGACTCCAAATGACTTCGAACAGGCGATAAATTTACATGCCCATGCACTCTGCCCCAGGGCCAGACTCATGGAACTCTGTGTTCATCAAGAACTGCAAGAGCCTTTTCCATCCTATGGAGAGGGAGCATGGACACGGGGGTCGTCCCACAGTTACTAAAAAACCCAAAAACATGCCCCCCTCCACAAAGGGGGGAGTAAAGCAACACAAAGAATACGACCAATAGCAAACATCCATATCATAAAAATTTTGAAGGGTCCTAAAAAGCAAGCAAA
>NW_026498380.1:0-21475 GCF_026875155.1 Cherax quadricarinatus | reverse complement strand
GGGGGTAACTTCCCCTAGGAGGGTTGGGGTAACTCCCACCCACGGGATTTTTGGGGGAAATTTTCCCACCCATGGGACGGTCCGGGGTAACTACCACCCACAGGATGGTCTGGGGTAACTACCACCCACAGGACGGTCTGGGGTAATTACCACCCATCGGATGGTCTGGGGTAACTACCACCCACAGGATGGTCTGGGGAAACTACCACCCACTGGATGGTCTGGGGTAACTACCACCCTCAGGATGGTCTCGGGTAACTACCACCCACAGGATGGTCTGGGGAAACTACCACCCACAGTATGGTCTGGGGTAACTACCACCTACATGATGGTCTGGGGTAACTACCACCCACAGGATGGTCTGGGGTAACTACCACCCACAGGATGGTCTGGGGTAACTACCACCCACAGGATGGTCTGGGGTAACTACCACCCATAGGATGGTCTGGGGTAACTACCACCCATAGGATGGTCTGGGGTAACTACCACCCACAGGATGGTCTGGGGCAACTACCACCCACAGGATGGTCTGGGGTGACTACCGCCCACAGGATGGTCTGGCGAGACTACCACCCATAGGATGGTCTGGGGTAACTACCACCCATAGGATGGGCTGGGGTAACTACCACCCATAGGATGGTCTTGGGTAAGTACCACCCATAGGATGGGCTGGGGTAACTACCACCCATAGGATGGTCTGGGGTGACTACCGCCCACAGGATGGTCTGGCGTGACTACCACCCATAGGATGGTCTGGGGAAACTACCACCCATAGGATGGTCTGGGGTGACTACCACCCATAGGATGGTCTAGGGTGACTTCCGCCCACAGGATGGTCTGGCGTGACTACCACCCATAGGATGGTCTGGGGCAACTGCCACCCATAGGATGGTCTGGGGTGACTACCACCCATAGGATGGTCTGGGGTAACTACCATCCATAGGATGGTCTGGGGTAACTACCACCCATTGGATGGTCTGGGGTGACTACCGCCCACAGGATGGTCTGGCGTGACTACCACTCATTGGATGGTCTGAGGTAACTACCACCCATAGGATGGTCTGGGGTGGCTACCACCCATAGGATGATCTGGGGTGACTACCGCCCACAGGATGGTCTGGGGTGACTACCGCCCACATAATGGTCTGGGGTGACTACCGCGAACAGGATGGACTTTGGTGACTACCGCCCAAAGGATGGGTATGGGGTGACGACCACCCACAGGATGGTCTGGGGTGACTACCACCCTTATGATGGTCTGGGGTGACTTCCGTTCACAGGATGGGTATGGGGTGACTACCGCCTACAGGATTGTCTGGGGTGACTACCGCCCACAGGAAGGTCTGGGGTGACTACCGCCCATTGCATGGTCTGAGGTTACTTCCACCAACAGGATGGTCTGAAGTGACTACCGCCCAAAGGATGGTCTGGGGTGACTACGACCAACAGGATGGCCTAGGGTGACTACCGCCCCAGGATGGTCTGGGGTGACTACCACCCACAGGAAGGTCTGGGGTGACTACCGCCCATACGATGGTCTGGTGGGACTACCGCCCACATCATGGTCTTGGGTGACTAACGCCCACAGGATGGGTATGGGGTGATTACTGCCCACAGGGTGGTCTGGGGTGACTACCGTTCATATGATGGTCTGGGGTTACTACCGCTCACAGGATTGCATGGGGTTACTACCGCCCATAGGATGGTCTGGCGTGACTACCATTCACAGGATGGTCTGGTTTGACTACCGCCCATAGGATGGTCTGGGGTAACTATCGCCCACAGGATGGTCTGGGGTGACTACCACGCACTGGATGGTCTGGGGTGACTACCGCATACAGGTTGGTCTGGGGTGACTACCAACAACATGATGGTCTGGGGTGACTACCACCCACAGGATTATCTGGGGTGACTACCACCCACTGGATGGTCTGGGGTTACTACCACCCACAGGATAGTCTGGGGTGACTACCGCCCACAGGATGGTCTGGGGTGACTACTGCCCACAGGATGGTCTGGCGTGACTACCGCCCACAGGATTGTCTGGGGTGACTACCACCCACGTGAGGGGTCTGGGGTGACTACCGCCCACAGGATGATCAGGGGTGACTTCCGCCCACAGGATGGTCTGGGGTAACTACCGCCCACGGGTTGGTCTGATGTGACTACCACCCACAGGATGGTCTGGGGTGACTACCACCCACAGGATGGTCTGGGGTGACTACCACTCACAGGATGGTCTGGGGTGACTACCGCCCACAGGATGGTCCGGAGTGACGACCGCCCACAGGGTTGTCTGTGGTGACTACCGCCCACTTGATGGTCTGGGGTGACTACCACCCATAGGATGAACTGGGGTGACTACTACCCACATGATGGTCTGGGGTGACTACCACACTCAGGATGGTCTGGGGTGGCTACCACCCACAGGATGGTCTCGGACAACTACTGCCCACAGGATGATCTGGGGTGACTACCATCCACTGGATGGGTATGGGGTGACTACCGTCTATAGGATGGTCTGGGGTGACTACCGCCCACAGGTTTGTCTGGGGTGACTACTGCCCACTGGATGGTCTGAGGTTACTTCCACCCACAGGATGGTCTGGGGTGACTACAGCCCACAGGATGGGTATGGGGTGACTACCACCCACAGGGTGGTCTAGGGTGACTACCGCCTATAGGATGGTTTGAGGTGACTACCGCCCACATGATCTTCTGGGGAAACTACAGCCCACACGATCGTCTGGTGTGACTACCACACACGGGATGGTCTGGGGTGACTACCACCCACAGGATGGTCTGGCTTGACTACCTCCCAAAGGATTGTCTGGGGTGACTACCTCCCACAGGATTGTCTGGGGTGACTTCCACCCTCAGGATGGTCTGGGGTGACTACCACCCACAGGATGGACTGGGGTGACTACTGCACACACTAGGGTCTGGGGTGTCTACGACTCAGAGGATGGGTCTGGTGTGACTACCGCCACCAGGATGGTCTGTGGTGACTATCGCCCCTGGATGGTCTGGGAAGACTACCACCCACAGTATGGTCTGGGGTGACTACCACCCATAGGATGGTCTGGGGTGACAGACACCCACAGGTTGGTCTGGGTTGACTACCACCCACAGGATGATCTGTGGTAACTACTGCCCACAGGATGGTCTCGGGTGACTACCACCCACAGGATGGTCTGGGTTGAGTACTGCCCACAGGATGGTCTGGGGTGACTACCGCCCACAGGATGGTCTGGGGTGACTAACACCCACAGGATGGTCTGGGGTGACTACCACACACAGGATGGTCTGGGGTGACTATCACCTGCAGGATGGTCTGGGGTGACTACCACCCACAGGATGGTCCAGGGTGGCTACCGCCCACAGGATGGTCTGTGGTGACTACTGCCCACAGGATGGTGTGGGGTGACTACCACCCACAGGATTGTCTGAGGTGGCTACCACCCACAGGATGGTCTCGGGTGACTACTGCCCTCACGATGGTCTGGGGTGACTACCTCCCGCTGGATGGGTATGGGGTGACTACCGCCTACAGGATGCTCTGGGGTGACTACCCCCCACAGGATGGTCTGGGGTGACTACTGATCACTGGATGATCTGAGGTTACTTCCACACACAGGATGGTCTGGGGTGACTACGGCCCACAGCATTGGTATGGGGTGACTACCACCCACAGGATGGTCTGGGAGGAGTATCGCCCATATTATGTTCTGGTGTGACTTCCGCCCACAGGATGGTCTGGGGTGACTACCACCCACATGATGGTCTGGGGTGACTACCTCCCATAGGATGGTCTGGGGTGTTACAAAAAACGCGATTCTAAAAGCTTAGAGATCTCCAGTGAATACTAGAAAGGACTGCCCTTCTAGCATCCAGCCTGTTACTGGGTTTTCGTAACAAGTAGTCAGTATCCTTGTCCAATTATCCATTAAAATTCAGTATGGTTCGATAGCGCTTTAGGATTACAACTGGTAGGCTACTAACTAGAGAAATTAAAATTTAATAAATTTATTAAGTCTAGAGGTATATTATCAAAGTAAATTAAATCACAGCAATCAAAATAAAATCAATCTCTCGAGTTCAATATTATTGTGCTGAAAGCACATATCACATTTATAATTCTTAAGTACCGTCTGGTACATTAACATTTAATAAGATATTACAAATATGTACAAGTAAGTTTGTGTATGTGTGTAAGTGCTCTAAGTAGTTCACTATGTCTCAATACTCGAATAAGACTTAAACAAGTGACCGACAAAGTCCTCAAATAAATAAACTTCTTGACCGACTGGCAACCCGAACAGTCTGCTTGAACAACAAAGAATGTTAAGCCCAATAGCAATGCAATATGCGACTGCGACAAAGAATCAGGAACTGGGAGATAATATAACGACACTAAGTAGGGACCATCAGCAGATCCTCCACAAAAGTTACAAAACTCCCATACTACTGAATCTATGTTCAGCATAGGAAAAACGCGACTGTGACAATACACAGAAACCAGTACAAAATTAGGTCAGAAGCTATCGCTAAGGACCTGAGGTACTCAGTGTCTATGTGACACACAACCTCAGTACAACGTCGAAAATCACTAAGTCTTTACAATGTTCTGTGAACAAAGTTCTACAGAACTAACAAGAATAATGAGACAGACAATCTGTCCAACCAGCAAGCGAGTCTCGAGCAGACTGAATACTTCAAGCGAGGTGAGGACACCCCCCTCGATCACGTGATAGCTCCGTGGGCAGCACAGCTCAGAAGCCGGCAGTATAACGAGCGACAAGCGATAATTACAGTAGTTTGACAATCAAGACTTGAACTGAGCACATATGTTACATCCTAACAACATAAGTCAAATAAGAATATAAAGCAATATATTTACGATTTAGCTATTATCGCAAATATAAGCAATATAAAATTATATGAAAAGATAATATAAATTATATATATACATAATAATCTTTTTTAAACCGAGTCATTCGCTGCCTGACCCCCGGTGGAGTGCGGTTGTGTTTGGGCACCCCTCGGGTGTTTTCAGGCGAGTTTCCCACGGGACTCAACAACCATTGGTAGTGAGGACGTGCGCTGTCATTTTGGGATTTTCAAAAGGGGCTGAAATACAGAAACGAAGAGTAAATAAAATCTGCTTAGAGTGGTTCGTGGTAGTTAAGTGGGGGATACGTGAACTTTTACTTCCCCCAAAACTTTCATCAGGGACAAATTTGGTTTTCCCCAAAGGGGAAAATTATAGGCTTTCGCTTTTATGGTTTGAAAAGGGAATTTTCCCCGTGAAATTTCAAAGGCCCCGGCTTCTACACAAGAATTGTCGAGCATTTCCCAGGAAAAAACGAAAAGGTGGGGAATTAAAACCGATGGATGTTGTGAAAAATGATTTTTCCCAAAGTATTTTCCAAAAGGGGGGGGTAAAGGTATGGAATGTACAGTGCATTCTGAAAACCATGGGGGTATGGGGGGAGGGGTCATATAAAGGGGGGAATGCCGGAAGGGTTTTCTTACCCCCCTTAAATGTCTTTTAAAAAGGGCCCTTTCCACCCCTTTGTAACGTTGACCGGTTGTAGAACACGGGGTTTATGGGTATATGCGGGTCAGAGAAAAACTTGTGTCTGTGTAGCTCTTTTGAGCACATGGCGGACAGTGTCCTAGGGGGGAGGGCCCCTTCAAATTTTGGGAAAAACCCAAATTGGGATTCAACGTCTTTGTGATTTGGGCCGGGGCTCTTTTTGGGCCTGGGAGGTCGGGGGTTGATTTTGGGAGGGGGGGTTTGGGACCGGGGGGGGTGGCGGTGGGGGAAAGGGACGTGTGTCACTCTCCCAGGGGGTTTGGGGGGAGTCGAAGGTGATATTGGGAGTCTTTTGCAGGAATTTGGGACTCGGGGGTTTTACTGGCGATGTGTTCAAGGATTTTTTTGGATGGGGGGGGCCCCGGTGAAGAAGGTTGCCCTCAGTTTATGTGAAGTTGGAGAGTGGGGGGAAAAAAATTTGGGGGGAAAGAAAGCTTAAAGTAAGAAAAGGGGGAAAGCATGTGGTGGCCGTGGAGGTCCCAAAAGGAGGTTCTTTGGGTGGATGTGTGTAAGTGGAAGTTCTAGGAAAAAAAACTGCGGCATCAGAAAATTTAGATGAGGTTTTTAAACCCGGGGCAGGGCCGGGGAAGAAGTAAATGGGAAGGGGTTTTGGGGAGCCGATGCCACATAGGGGGAAGGGGTTTGGCACCTGAGTTCCCCCCCCCCACAGTGGGAGAGGGAGGGGGGAGGGGGACTGCACGGATAACTCGAGTGGAAAGGGGAAAATAGTAATGTGAAAAAGTGCAGGAGAAAATTCCCAGGGGAAAGGGGGGGAAAACCCGGGCCCCTTCTAAAATTTTTTCAGAGTGTCCGTTTTAATTTAAGGGAAACTTAAGACTGAGGTTAAGAAAGTTTGGTTGGGGGGTTTTTTACGGGGGTTTTGGATGTAGACATTTGCTTTTTGAAAGAGTTTAATCATAGGGCGGGTTTTGTGTGTTGGGGTTTAAAAGGAAAACGGATGTTTTTTCCAGTGGTTTCCCAAATGAAAGGTGGGGGGGGTTAGAAAGTGGCGAAAAAGGAGCCACCCCCCTTGGGGTTGTAAATCGGGGGGAAAGAGGGGGGGGGTGGGGGGGGTCGTGGGGGGGGTTGGTGTTGGGGGTGAGAGTCGACCCAAGGGTTTCGAGGAGTTTACATGCCAGAAACTATTTAATACCGGGGTTTAAAAGTAGTTTTTGTCGGGGAGGTATGATGTTTCATTTGGGGAGAGGTTTCCCTGCTAAAAACAGTAATTGGAGGGTTGTTGGAATTGTTTTTGATTCGGAGTGGTGATGTCGAACCGAGGGGGCGGGTTGTGGTTGAGTGTTTGGGGATGTTTTGCGGTTTTTGGGGTTGTTGATGTGGTGGGGGGGGGGGATCCCTAGTGGAAGCACACTTTCGTCCGTAGGGGTTTAAAGCGCGATTGGACAAATTATTTTTAAAAGCGGGGAAATTAGCGTTTTTGAGGGTCCCAAACCCCTTTGGGACGTGGGGTTTTGATAACGGGGCCCGGTAAATACAGTTTTTGATGGGGGTTTGGAAAGTGGTGCGTTTTTTTTCTGGGTACGGGAAATTAAATGTAAGGCTTCTTAAGGGGAGGGGGGGGGGCCTTTTTTTCAGTGATTGGTGGTTTAAAATTTTTTGGGGAAAGGCTGGGGAAACGGGGAGATAGATCTTTTTGATTGGGGGGAAAATGCAGGCCAACCGGGAATGGGCAAAATTTTTTTAAGGAAAAAGGGAGAGAAGAGGCGGGGTTTGGGAATTTTGGGGTTTGAAAAATTTTTTCTGGGGGGGACAGTTTGCAAAATTGTTATTTTTTGGGGGGGGGGGGGGGTTTGGGTAGGGGGGGGGATGAAATGGCAGTTTGTGGAGTAGAATCACTGAAATTACACAATGTTGGGTTTTGATGCAATTGGGTTTAGGGGGGGTTAGAGGTTTGTTTTTTTGGGGGGTGTTAACCCGTCTGGGTTTGTTTTACGTAAATTTAGGGGATCGCCCAGAGTGAAACCACCATTCTACAATTGGAGAAAACCCCCTTGGGGTGGGGGGTATCCAGTGGGTCAAATCCAAACCCCAATTGGGGAAGTTATGAGTCTTTATGCGATATTTGGTTTTAGGGAGAAATGGGTTGGAGGGGAGGGGGGTTCCTGGGAAGGGTATTTTTAAAGGGGGGGTTCCCAATACCCATTTTAAGTGAGCAGGATGGAGTGGGGTTGGGGGTTTGGTTTAATGGGGTGAGGGGGGGAAGGGGGAAAGGGGCCCAATTTTCGGGAGAGTCCGGGGGAAAAACCCCGGGTTTGACGGTATACCAATTGATTTTTCAGACCCACTTGGGGGTGTATTGGGAGTTTTTTTGTTGGGTTTTGGGGAAAAATATGTTAACTAGGGGGAAAGTTGGGCACATCGCAAAGGTTTTGGGTTTGTCATAGTTTTGGGGGCCAAAGAAGAGGGGGGGAAGGATTTGGTTGCTTACCGTGCAAAATCTTTGTTTGTGCGGGGAAATTAAAATTTTTTGCAAAAATTTTTTGGGGAAATGGGACTGAAAAAAGGTCAGGGTTTTTCGGTGATACAGGGGGGACTTTTTTGGTATCCCGGGGGGGGTTTTGCGGGTTAGGTCATGGTGTTTTCGGGAATTTCCTTGAGGGTATTTAATAAGGGAGGTATTCTAGGTCTGGTTTGGGAAAAAAAGCTTGATTATGTGGATGGGGAATTTTTGTTTTGAAAAGTAGGGTTTGGAAGGGTTTGGAAAGGGGGGTGGTTGGATGGGTGGGACTTTTTTGGGAGAATGCATAAAGGAGAGTACAGGAAAAGGGAGGTTGGGTAGTTCTGTAAGCATGGGGGGGGGTTTTTTGGGGCGGGGGTTTGTCCCCCTTTTCCCAAATACTCTTCTGTTGCAGAACCTTTCATGTTTGGTTAAATGGTGGGAAGGGAAAGGGAAATGGGGGAGGGGTTTGGGTTTTGGGGAATATTGGGTTATGTAGATGTTTACAACTGTTTTATTTTAAATGAGATAGGAAAAATTTAAGAAAAGGGGGAAAAGGGGAAATTTGGGGATTTTTGGGAAGGGGCCTAGGGGATGGGGGTTTTAAATTAAGCAAAAAATCAGGTTTTGGGCTGGGGGTTGGCCCGCTTGGGTAGGAGGACCTTGGGGGAGGATTTTGGGTTTGGAAAAACTGTAGATAGGCTAAAGATTTGTGGGTTTTTGTTTTTGGCGGGATGCACAGGAGAGCGGGGGTTAATTCAAAATGGTAAGGGGGAAGAGCTTTGAGTAGGTCAGGAGTCTAAGGGCCGGGGCGAAACCCTTGAACCCAAAGGGTTGTGGGGGTAAATAGGGCTGATTAATAGAAAGGGTTTGTGGGGAGTGGGGAATTTCCCCATTACGAAGTCAGGATATTATGGAATGAAAAGAAGGGGTTTAAGGTATGTGGGGGGTTTTGGGGGGCGGGGTTTGGGCAAAGAGGTGAAATGACTGCGGTAAGGCAGGGGGGGATGGGATTGATTCCCATTGGGGTTTCTGGGGTTTGAAAGCGCTAATGTGAAGCAGAGGTATATTGGGGCCCCAGGGGGGGGAAAGGGGGGTCTTCGGGTGGGGGGGTGATGGGGGATATCCGCAAATGGGGGGTGGCGGGGAAACTTAGTGGGTGTAAAGATTTGTTGGGTTTATTTTTAAAGGTAGAAAATTTTAAAAAAATCAGGTTTTAAAAACGGTTAGTGGGTGTGGGTCGTGTCGGGAATAAATTGCAAGGGATGGCGTGTTTTCCCCACATATGATTGGAGAGTGATAGGGGTTTGGGAAATTTAGAAAATTAAGAATCCCAGCAAGAGCGGGGGAATTTTTATATTGATTTCTTTGGGGACGTTAGCATCAAAAGGGTGTTTAAAAGGACAAAAGGGGTTTTTTTGTGGGGAGAGGCGTCATGGGGTTTTTTGGGGGGAAATTTTTAACGGCTTTTCAGGTTGTATTTTTTGGTTCTGCATTGGGGGGGTAAGATTGGGGTTGAAGGGGGTTTTTCTTTTTTTTGGGGGGGGGGACAGATACCCCCCTTAGGGTTTTTAATGTTAGATATGGGGGGGTCCCCAAAGGGTGGGAAAGGGGGCTATCAGAAAACCGAATGGGTTGATTACTTGTTTGATTTTTGGGGGGGATGAGGGGGGTTGGGGGGGAACATTAGGATAAAAAGCGTTGGCGGCGAGTTTTTATAGGACTGATTTTTGGAAAAAACCCAATTTTTTTGGGGGAAGGGGGGGTTTTTTTTGGGTTTTCCGGAGGGATATCGGGACTTATTTTAAACGTCTACCCCGTTTGGGTATGGGAAATGAGGGGGCTTTGGGGTTGGTCTCTTCAGTGGTGGGTCCTCTTGGAGTATTGGAAGCCTGATGAGGTAGGTTGATTGGTTTGCAGTGGGTTTTATGTGGGGGAAAATTTTTTGTAGGGAGCCGTTGGGGGGGTCCGGGGGATGTTTGACCCTTTTGGGAATTTTTAAAATTTTCCCGAGTCAAAAGTTGGGGATGTGATTTTCGAATTTTTTTTCTTATTGTCATAAGAACCATTTTATATAGGAGGTTTTTTATTTATATGTATATTGTGAGGTTATGTTTTATATTTTTTTCAATCTGATGATTGATTTTGGCCCTTTTCATACGTACCTTTTTATCGTATTTTAAATTTGGGGACTTTATGCCTTTTTGTACGAAAATTTTTTAAAGTATTTGATGGGGTTTAAAATTTTAAACCCCTTTTTTTGTATGGAAGGTCCTATTATTTATTGAGGGTTTAAACGGTTAAAATTTAAATTTTTGTATTTTTGTAGGTGTGTTTGTGGGAACCCAAAGTCTTAAAGGGATAGTTCTATCCCTTGAAAGTAAAAATTTTTTGTTTTTTTGCAGACAAAATTTATTTTTGCGATTTTTTTTTATGTTGATTCAGTTTGTTCTTTGAATAAATGCCCCATTCAGTTTTGTGTGTATTTTGCATGCGTTATGTATACATATATATATGATTGCAGGCTCGGTTTCCTTTTTTCCCTTTTTTTTTTAAATGGAAAAATGACTGTTTTTGTTTTGGGGGGGTTTGGTTTGGGTTTGGGGTTTTTTTGTAGAAATTGTTTTCAATGCCATTCATTAGGGAAATTAATGTTTGTTATTTTAGAATGGGGGTACATAAAGGGGGGGGGGGGGGGGTAAAAGTGTCAGCTGTGTCGGCACTGGCAATAATGGGGTATTGTAAAGGAGGGTTGTAGGTTTTGTATATGGTTTTTGGGTTTGTATATGGTTGTGGGTTTTGTATTTGGTCGTGGGTTATGTATTTTTGTGGGTTATGTATATGGTTGTGGGTTATGTTTATGGTTGTGGGTTATGTATTTGGTTGTGGGTTATTTTATAGGTTGTTTGGGGGTTTTATATGGTTGTGGGTTATGTTATTGGTTGTGGGTTAGGTTATGGTCGTGGGTTTTGTATAGGGGTTTTGGTTTTTGATATTTGGGCCCTGGGTTATGTATTGGTTGTTTGGTTATGTATAGGTTTTGGGTTATGTTTATGGTTTTGGGTTTTGAATATGGTTGTGGGTTATGTATATGGTCGTGGGTTATGTTTATTTTTCGTGGGTTATGTATTTGGGGTTTTTGGGTTATGGGGTTTTTGGTTGTAGGTTATGTATATGGTTGTTTGGGGTTTTGTATATGGTTGTAGGGTTTTTTATTTGGTTGTGGGTTATGTATATGGTTGTGGGTTATGTATATGGTTGGGGGTTTGTTTTATGGTTGTGGATTATGTTTTTGGGCGTGGGTTATGAAAAGGGTTTTGGGGTTAAAGTTTATGGGCGGGGGGGTTATGTTTTATGGTTGTAGGTTTATGTATATGGTTGTGGGTTATGTATATGGTTGTGGGTTATGTATATTGTTGTGGGTTATGTATATTTTGTGGGTTATGTAATATGGTTTTGGGTTTTGTTTATGGGCGTGGGTTATGTATATGGTTGTGGGTTTAAAGTAATTTGGGCCGTGGGTTATGTAAAAATGGTTGTTGGTTATGTTTTATGGGGTTTTGGGGTTTTGTATATGGTTGTGGGTTTATGTATTTGGTTGTGGGTTTTTGTTTTTTGGGTTTTTGGGGTTTTGTATATGGTTTGGTGGGTTTTGTATTTTGGAGTGGGGTTAAAAGTTTTATGGTTGTAGGTTATGGATTTGGTTGTGGGTTAGGGATATGGTTGTGGGTTTTGTATATGGTTTTGGGGTTATGTATAAAGGGTTTTGGGGTTTTGTATATGGTTGTGGGTTAGTTTTTAATGGTGTGGGTTATGTTAAAGGGGTTTTTGGGTTTTGTATTTTGGTTTTGGGTTATGTTATGGTTGTAGGGTTTTGTATATGGGGGGTTGGGGGTTAGGGATATGGGTTGGGGGGTTTTGTATATGGTCGTGGGTTATGTATTTGGTTCGTGGGGTTTTGTTTTATGGTTGTGGGTTATTTATTTGGGTTTTGGGTTATGTATTTGGTCGTGGGTTAAGTTTTATGGTTTTGGGTTATGGGATTTGGTTGGTGGGTTTTTTATAAAGGTTTGTGGGGTTTTGTATATGGGTTTTGGGTTATGTTTTATGGTTGTGGGTTAAAGTAAAATGTCGTGGGTTATTTTATTTGGTTCCCTGGGGTTTAAAGTTTAAGGTTGTGGGGTTTTGTAATGGTTGTGGGTTATTATATATGGGGGTGGGGTTATTTTATATGGTTTTTGGGTTTTTTGTATTTTGGTCCCCTGGGTTTGTATTGGTTGTCCCGGGGGTTTTTGTATATGGGTTTGTGGGGTTTTGTTAAAAGGTTTTTAGGTTTTTGTTATTTTGGTTGTGGGTTATGTATAATGGTTGTGGGTTTTTGTTTTGGTTTTGGGTTTTGGTATTTGGTTTGTGGTTTTGTAATTTTGGTTGGTGGGTTATGTTAGGTCGTGGGTTTTGTATTTTGGTTTGGGGGGGGTTTTGTATATTTGGGTTTTGGGGGGGATGTATTTTTTTGTGGGTTTTTGTATATGGTTGTGGGTTTTGGGGATTATGGTTGTGGGTTTATGTATTTGGTTGTGGGTTAAAGGGAAATGGTTTTTTGGGGTTTTGTATATGGTTGTGGGTTATGTTATGGGTTTTGGGTTATGTATATGGGTTTTGGGGTTTTGTATTTGGTTGTGGGGTTTTGTATTGGTTGTGGGTTTATGTATATGGTTGTGGGTTATGTATTTTGGTCGGGGTTATTTTATATGGTTCCCTGGGGGTTTTGTTATTTTGTGGGTTTTGTATTTGGGTTTTTGGGTTATGTATAAAGGGCGTGGGTTTTTGTTATGGTGTTGGGGGTTTTTTTTATGGTTGGTTGGGGTTTGTATATGGTCGTGGGTTTTGTATATGGTTGTGGGTTATGTTTTAAAGGTTGTGGGTTATGAATAAAAAATTCCCTGGGTTATGTAATGGTCGTTTGGGGTTTTGTATATGGTTTTGGGTTTTGTATTTGGTTGTGGGGTTTTGTATATGATCGTGGGTTTATGTATTTGGTCGTGGGTTATGAATTTGGTTTTGTGGGTTATGTTTTAAAGGTTGTGGGATTTTTGTATTTGGTTTTGGGTTAGGATATGGTTTTTGGGTTATTTTATATGGTTTTGGGTTTTTGTATAAAGGTTGTGGGGGTTTTTTATATGGTTGGGGGTTATGTATATGGTTTTTGGGTTATGTATTTTGGGTTTTGGGTTATGTATTGGTGTTTTGGGTTATGTATATGGTTGTGGGTTTGTATTGGTTGGGGGGTTATGTTTATGGTTTTGGGTTATGTATATGGGTTTTTGGGGTTTTGTTTTGGTTGTGGGGTTTTGTATATGGTCGTGGGTTAAGTTTATGGTTTTTGGGTTATGTATATGGTTTTTTGGGTTATGTATATGGTTGTGGGTTATGTATTTGTTCGGGGTTAGTATTTTGGTTGTGGGTTTTTGTAAAATTGGGTTTTGGGTTTTTGTATATGGTGGGGGGTTATGTATATGTTTTTGTGGGTTATGTTTAAAAGGTTTGGGTTAAAGTATATGGTGTGGGGTTTTTTTTATATGGTTGTAATTTGGGCCTGAAACTATTTGGTTTTTTTAAATGTTCCCCGGGGTTGTGTATTAGAGGTTTTGTTTAAATTAGTATGGTTTTTTTTTTAAATCTTTAAATTTACTGTATTTGGGTTTGTTTTAAAATTTTAAAAAATACAAAAAAAAAAAATCTGTAAAAGGGCAAAGTTAATTATTAAGGCTTTTTGTATATTTTTTATTCCCTTTTTCAATCTTGAAAAAACCCAAAAAAAAAACCCCAGGTTTCAAAAATTTTAAAATCATGTAAATTTTCTTTTAGTTATTTAAATAAACCAAAGTATAGTGAAAGTTAATGTATTTTGTTTTAGGGTTTTTTTTTGTACCCTTTAAAATTTTTTTTCCCTAGCCAAAAAAAATGCGCAATGCAAAAAAGTTTTTATGACTTTCTTTTGTATATAAAAAATTTTTCACAATTAAAAATTAAAACTGTCAGGTTTGGTTTATATTATTTTTTTTGGGGGTTTAAAAGGGATGTTTTTCTGTTTGGTTATATATAATTTTTGTCTTACAAAGGTTTTTTACGGTTCCCTTTTTTAAAATCAAATTTTTTATACCCCACAACTATACTGTTTTTTTAAGTCCAATTTATTTTTTAAAAACTTTTATACGTGTTTTTTAAATTTTAAAAAATATAAAAAAAAAAAAAGGGGCTACCGCCCTTGGATGGTCTGGGGTAATTTCCCCCCCACAGGATGGTTGGGGTGGCCCCACCCAAAAACCCACCGGATGGTTGGGGTGACTTCCCCCCCCGGTAATGGTTCCGGGGTGAAAAACCCCCCCAGGATTGGGGTTTTGGGGGGTGAAAATACCAACCCCCAGGATGGTCTGGGGGGTAACTACCACCCCCCCCAAAATGGGGCTGGGGTTTACTTCCCCCCAAAAGGGGGTGGTTCCTGGGGTTTAATACCACCCCCAGGAGGTTGGGGTGCTAAAACCCACGGTTTGGTTCTGGGGTGAAAAAACCCCCCCAGGATGGTCTGGGGGGAACTTCCCCACAGGATGGTCTGGGGTGATTTCCACCCCACAGGATGGTCTGGGGTGACTACCCCCCCCCGGTTGGGTTTTGGGGTGGAAAAACCCCCCACAGGGTGGTCCGGGGTTTACTACCCCCAAGGATGGTCTGGGGTGGGGTAACCCCCCCAGGATGGTTTTGGGGGGGAATACCACCCCGGAAAGGTCTGGGGTGAAAATACCCCCCCAGGATGGTCTTTGGGGTGCTAAAACCCCCCAAAAGGATGGGCTTTGGGGGGTTTCCCCCCAAAAGGAATGGTTTTGGGTTGGGAATACCCCCCAAAAAGGATGGTTTTGGGGGATTACCACCAAACAGGAGGGTTTTGGGGGGTGATACCAAAACCCACCGGATGGTTCTCGGGGTGACTACCCCCCCACAGGATGGTTCCCGGGAAAAGAATTTCCCCCAAGGAAAAGGGTTTTTTGGGGTGAAAAAAACCAACCCCCAAAAGGATTTGGGCTGGGGTGATACCACCCACAGGATTTGGGCTGGGGTGAATTTCCCCAACAGGACGGGGTTCCCGGGGTTTTTAATTTTCACCCCCAAACCCCGGAAAAAAGGGTCAGGGGGGATACCACCCAAAAGGAATTGGTTGGGGTTTTAAAACCACCCACGGTTGGTTTTTGGGGTTGGGTTTCACCAAACCCAACAGGATGGGGCCGGGGGGGGTACCACCCCATGTTTGGGCATGGGGTACTAAAAACCCACAGGATGGTTTTGGGGTGAATTTCCCCCACATAATGGGCTGGGGTGAAAAAACCAACCCCCCAAAATGGTCATGGGTGACTACCACCCACAGGATGGTCTGGGGTGAATACCACCCACAGGATGGTCTGGGGTGACTACCACCCACAGGATGGTCTGGGGTGACTACCACCCACAGGATGGTCTGGGGTGACTACCACCCACAGGATGGTCTGGGGTGACTACCACCCACATGATGGTCATGGGTGACTACCACCCACAGGATGGTCTGGGGTGACTACCACCCACAGGATGGTCTGGGGTGACTACCACCCACAGGATGGTCATGGGTGACTACCACCCACAGGATGGTCTGGGGTGACTACCACCCACAGGATGGTCTGGGGTGACTACCACCCACAGGATGGTCTGGGGTGACTACTTCCCACAGTATGGTCTGGGGTGACTACCGCCCACAGGATAGTCTGGTGTGACTACCTCTCACAGTATGGTCTGGGGTGAATACCACCCACAGGATGGTCTGGGGTGACTACCACCCACAGGATGGTAGTCCATTAATTTTGCCTGTGTGGTACTGGGAAGACTGTCATAGCTAGATGTAGCAGCCCAAGCACTGACTAACTCATTCGCCCTATGTAAGGGATGAGGGTGCGCGATCTGCCCAGTTCTGTTACCTTTAATTCTATTTATGTCCCTCCATGCCCCGCTAAGTGGGGTGTGAGCATTGAGACCATTGACAAATTGTTCCCAGTTTGTTTGCCGCAGCTCTGTCATACGCTCTCTGGTAGCAGCAAGGGCAGTTTGGAAGAGGTTCAGCATTCCAAGAGTACGATGGCTATGTAGGCTAGTCTGCGAGCAGTACGTTTCAGTGTTCGAAGTTTAGAATCATTGTAATAGGTATGGTTTTTATAGGAGGTATGATTATTATGGAAGTTAGATGGGTTTACATTACCATGAGGTTTCAGAGGCGGCTCTAAGTAGTTCTGAATACTGCTCACAAGGTCATTGTTAAAAGTCTCGACAGAGGTACACTCACAGGAATTATACCAGTCAGTCACATGTGCAACAAAGTCATCATGCTGATCAGGGGGAACATTAAAACGTTTCCGTTTGAATATCCCACCAGGAAGGATAGTATTACCAATATCTAGTGAGGTTAGCCTTGAGAAATGATCAGACGCTATACATGTTACAATGGAAGACTCACAGCTGGCAGAAGTAATGTTAAAGCCAAGACACAGATCAAGGACACCTCCGTAAATATGTGTGGGTTCAAGGTCACCTACAATTTGCACATTATCATGACTGTTTAAGAGTGACAGCAGTTGATTACCATTACGACTACCAAATTGTGAGTTTCCAGTGCTTTTGTGTCTTGCATTATAATCGCCAATAATGAGAGTAGGTTCAGAATGAGCACAAGTTGGGATCTCCAAGTAATTAAACTTATTAGCAGGAGCATACCAGTTAAATATGTTGAGAGCAGAGTTCCCTATATAAATCCTAACACCGTGGTATTGTAGCCTCTCTGTTTTCTTATGTGCAAGAAGTTGATGAGGAAGTGATTTTTTAATATATAGAACACAAGAGTTAGTAGATTTGAGGTTATATGCAACAAATGAGGGCAATTTAGGGGGTTGGGATTTTTCAGGGACTCTGCACTCTTGTAGACTAAATCCAAATGACTTCCATAATAATCACAAGTCTTATAAAAACCATTCCTATTACAATGATTCTAAACTTCGAACACTGAAACGCACTGCTCGCAGACTAGGTCTAGCCTATAGAAACCATCGTACCCCTGAAATGCTGAGGCTCTTCCAAACTGCCCTTGCTGCTGCCAGAGAGCGTATGACAGAGCTGCGGCAAACAGACTGGGGACAATTTGTCAACGGTCTCAATGCTCACACCCCACTTAGCCGGGCATGGAGGGACATAAATAGAATTAAGGGTAACAGAACGGGGCAGATCGCGCACCCTCATCCCTTACATACGGCGAATGAGTTAGTGCTTGGGCTGCTACATCTAGCTATGACAATCTTCCTAGTACCACACAGGTAAAATTAATGGACAAATATGATGCAAGGGGAGACTTTTTTGGGTTTATGCTCAGCAAGGCAGATGACTGCAACATTCCTTTCATAATTATGAATTGATGCAGCACCAACTAAGGGCAACTCCACGTCGCCTGGTGAGGATGGTATTACTTACAACATACTCAGATTGCTGTGTCGAGTACCAGGTAATCCATTACTTGAATTATATAAAATGAGCTATATCACTGGGGAGCTCCCTAAATCATGGACCAACAGCCTCATTATTCCCATTAGAGCCAATCAACAAAACTCATTTCGCCAATACCCTTACTAGCTGCTTGTGTAAAACATTCGAAAGGATGATTCTTAATCGTCTTATGCACAGAATTAAGCAATTCTTGTCTCCCGGTTGCATGGCTTCATGCATGGAAGGAGCGTGCCTCATTGCATAGCCCCCTTTTCCCACTCTGCACACTGACAGCTCATACCTACCTTCCTTGACCTTAAATCTGTTTTTCGATGTAGCCAACCGACATGTAATCATTAGTGAACTTGCCAGAATGGATGTTGGAGGATGGCTTCTCCGCTGGATTTAAAGGGTTTACCTGTCCAACAAAAAAGTTGTCTGTGTTGTTTCCAAAGGGGACATAGAAGTGTAACTAAAGATTTTGAATTGGGAAACCCCCACGGGGAGGTGTGCTTAGTCCCCCCCTTTTTAATATTCTGATTAATGCCTTATTAATGCCATGCCTAGCCAACCCCATCATATATGGTTAGTTTTGTGATGATATAATGATTTACACCACCGGATTCTCCAACACCCAAAACATTCTTAATCAGAACTAGCCTCGTGTCAGGACCGGGGGTTAATAATCTCAGGGGATAAAAAAAAGGGATACTCAACGGGCTTTCCCCCTCGACAGAGAGGCACAGTTCGTCAATCCATTGCATGATGGGTCTCTTCTAAAATATGTAAGCAGATACGGTATCTAGGCATTGAGGTTCCACTACTTGGACCTGTTTGTAACGAGACTTTGTCGCCAATACAAGGCTGAGAGCACTTAGAGTTGGGGGCAGATTTTTTGTCCCAGGTATGGAGCTAATGTTAAAATTGTAAAATGATGTATCGCTTATATTAGATCATTGGTTGATTATGCGGCGCCATTTGCACTCGCGTCTGACTGGAAGCTTGGAGGCTGGAAAAACTGCAAAACGAAAACAATGAGGATCATCCTAGGATGCCCTCGTACTGCCAAATTTTAAATATGCGGAAAGAAACTTTAAAATTTCCCAAACATTAGAGATCGTGTTACTGAAAGAAATATACTTATTGGGGTCAATATGCTTAGGTTTAGCCCATTCAACCCCGCCAGAAGCCCCCCAAACTTTCCTCAGCACTGGTGAAAATCTTTCCAGATGGATCGAAAAACTGGAACCGACCTCCGCATGAACCAGCTACATGATCTATGTCAAGTTAGGCAACAGAGACACTTCCCTGCTCCATGGGATATTACCCCCTTCCAAACTACCATTCCCCCATTTCCCCCCCAAAAATCTTCTTAAATCACAACCAAAGCTTCGTCTTGAAGCCAACATGTGCCTTAAGCTGTATTGATAACTTAGTCACACACAACACACTTTCATAAATTATTTACGTTGATGGTTCTGTTCACCAGTTCACTGGTGCAGCTGGTAGTGTTGCTGTTGTCATACAGAGTGATGGCTCTCATAAAGAAATTGGAGCACGCATCAATAACTGGGCCTCTATCTTCAACAGAAATGTTTGCCATCTCTTGCCCCTTAAATGCGTCCATGTATCTAAGGTTGACATTTTAATTGTAACTGATTCTCTGTCATCCATAAATGCTCTCAACTCATTAAGTATAAATTTTGGCATGCTTGTGTCAGAAGTCAGACATAGGTATGGTAAGATTGTGGACAGTGGAGTCAGAGTGCACATGCTGTGGATTCCATCTCACATTGGTCTTCAGATGCATGATAGAACTGATAAATTGGCTAAGCTGTATGCTTTCAAAGAGGGAGTAGATTACAATCTTGGCTTGTCAGTTAGCAGTTTGAGAACAATAATACGAAAAGAACTTCAATTGAACTTTATTGACTCAGATTTAGGGAGATTGACACAAGTCAGTCCATCAATCATCATTCATCATGCAGGAGGGGCCCCTGTCTATGATGCATCCAACAAGATAAGCAGGGCTCTTGGATGTCACTACCCCCCGGCTCCCGGGTGGGTTACAAGTATCTTTGGCAGGTTTTAAATCCCCACCACCAGATGTAGACCAACGAAATGTAAACTTTGCCCGATGGACTATTGTACACCTTGCGTCATTATGTACTGGAGTGCGATAAAATTAATGAATTTAGAGACAACTCACTCAGAAATGTTCAAAAAATGACAAAGTATTTTATCCACAGTGGTATATTACAGACCATTCTGGAGAAATACTCTGACTTTGCTAGCTGTAAATAATGCATTACCTGGTGTGGTGTGTGTGTGTGGGGTGTGGTGTGTACTCACTATTTGTACTCACCTATTTGTGGTTGTAGGGATCGAGACTCAGCTCCTGGCCCCGCCTCTTCGCTGATTGCTACTAGGTTCTCTCTCTCCCTGCCCCATGAGCTATATCATACCCCGCCTTAAACTATGTATGGTTCCCGCCTCGTCATTTCTAGGCTATTCCACGGCCCGACTACTTATGACTGAAGAAATACGTCCTAACATCCTTTGATTCATCTGAGTCTTCAACTTCCCAAATTTTGACCTCTTGTGTCTGTGTCCCATCTCTGGAACTTCCGTCTTTGTCTACCCTTTTCTTTCCCCGCAGTATTTTATATGTCGTTATCATGTCTCCCTGACCCTCCTGTCCTCCAGTGTCGTCAGGCCGAAATTTCCTCAACATTTTTCGTAGGACAATCCCCGTAGCTCTGGGACTAGTCTTGTTGCAAACCTTTGCACTTTCTCTAATTCCTTGACATGCTTGACTAAATGGAGTTTACATGGAGAGAGTTCCGGGGGTCAACGGCCCCCGCGGCCCCGGGCTGTGACCAGGCCTCCTGGTGGATCAGAGCCCGATCAACCAGGCTGTTTTGCTGCTGGCTGCACACAAACCAACGTATGAGCCACAGCCCCGGTGATCAGGAAATGACTTTAGGGGCTGTCCAGTGCCAGCTTGAAGACTGCCAGGGGTCTGTTGGTAAACCCCCCTTTTGTATGCTGGGAGGCAGTTGAACAGTTCGGGCCCCTGACACTTATTGTATGGTCTCTTAAAAGTACTAGTGACCCCTGCTTTTCATTGGGGGGATGTTGCATCGTCTGCCAAGTCTTTTGCTTTCGTAGTGAGTGATTTCGTGTGCAAATTTTGGTACTAGTCCCTCTAGGATTTTCCAGGTGGGATATAATAATGCATCTCTCCCGCCTGCGTTCCCGGAATACAGTTTTAGGAACCTCAAGCGTCCAGTAATTTAGGGTTTTATCTCCCCTTATGCGTGCCGTGAAGGTTCTCTGTACATTTTCTAGGTCAGCAATTTCACCTGCCTCGAAAGGTGCTGTTAGTGTGCAGCAATATTCCAGCCTAGATAGAACAAGTGACCCGAAGAGTGTCATCATGGGCTTGGCCTCCCTAGTTTTGAAGGTTCTCATTATCCCTCCTGTCATTTTTTTTGCAGATGCGATTGATACAATGTTATGGTCCTTGAAGGTGAGATCCTCCGACTGATCACTCCCAGGTCTTTGACGTTGGTGTTCGCTCTATTTTTTTGGCCAAAATTTGTTTTGTACTCTGATGAAGATTTAATTTCCTCATGTTTCCATATCTGAGCAATTGAAATTTCTCATCGTTGAACTTCATATTGTTTTCTGCAGCCCACTGAAAGATTTTGGTTTTGTCCGCCCGGGCTTTGCTTTTCGCAAGGGAAACACTGTCATGCGATTCGGGGTCATCTGCAAAGGAAGACACGGGCTGGGCTGACACCCTTTCTATGTCGGAATGAGAGAGGAACAGATGGGAGCGAGTACGTGCCTTGTGGAACGGCTTT
>NW_026498369.1:0-20909 GCF_026875155.1 Cherax quadricarinatus | reverse complement strand
CAGTGGTTCCTTTCCCCGTTCTTTGTTCTTATGTTCTTTTTTGTAATCCGTGATCGTTGAACTGCTGCATAAAAAGGGGTTTTTAAGTCTGAAGAAACCCCTACAGAGTCTTTTTGGGATAAAATTTTCAGAGGGGCATAAAAAAATTTTTTTAGGTGTGATATCCGCCCCCCAAACTTGGTAGGGACAAGGGAGACTACTATGGGGGGAAATTGTTAGGGCCACAAGGCACGTATGTAGTAATTCTAGGAGACTTTAACTTTAGTCAATTGTTTGGGAAAATTTCTTGACTGGGAATTTAGAATCATACGACTTTTAAAAAAGTGTTCAGGTTGTTTTTTGAATCAGTTTGTGACAGAAACCTACAAAGAGTAAAAACTGCTTGACTTAGTTCTGGCAAAAATAACCCCTTTTTAAATTTTTAGAACTTTCAGGGGAATACGTGTAGGACCACAAATCAATTACATTTGCTTTTGAATGGAAGTATGTGTGGGGTTCTCAGTAACAGTCCCAGTTTTTCGCTTAGAGTTACGATGGGCTTAGAGACATTTGTCATCGTTGACTGGGGTAACGAAGAGAGCTATCAATATGACATTTTTTCTGAACCATACATGGGTCAAAAAAAACGTTTATCCTTATTAAAAAATTAATCAAATAGAATGCCCCAAAAATGGATGAATAATAGGCTGAAATATCTATGGGGATAAGAAAAGGAATTTATAGGCGTATAAAAAAGGGGTTGAGGGCCCCATCTTATGAATCGTATATTGACTTAAAGAGGGACATTAAAAAGGGATAAGAAAACAAAAAGGGGGACTATGAAGTTAAAGTTGTGGGATTCAAAAAACAAACTCAAAAAGTTTTTTCCAGGTATATAGAACAAAAGTCAGAGATAAGACAGGTCCCTTAAAAAAACTATGGGGGATCTTAGACAAAGAAATGAAAAAATGCTCGATTTTAAATAATTATTTTCTCTCGGTTTTTACACAGGAAGACACAATAATATTCCAGTAATTAATTTTTTTTTGTGGGTCGAAGAGTAAATTAGTAACTCAAGTCATAGTGAAATGGTTGTGAAGCAGATAGACCCATTGAAAAGGGAAAAAAAGTCACCGGGTCCTGATGAGGGTTTTTTTAAGGGTTCTTTAAAAAAAAGCAAAATGGAAAATCTGTGAACCATTAACTAACATTTTTAATTTATCTTTCAAACAGGTGTGTGTCTGATATATGGAAGATGGAAATGTAATTCCTTTTTTTTAAAAAGGGGACAAGTCGTTACCGTCAAATTACCCCGCATAATTGCCAACTAAATTTGTAGGCAAATTACTAGAGTAAAATTATAGCCGGATTTTAAGAAGCCATTCGAAAAAGCATAGTTGTTTTAATGATACTCAGCATGGATTCACAAGGGGCGGTTTTGTCTAACTAATTTATTAACTTTCTTCGAAAAGCTTTTGAGGCTGTAGACCACGAAAAGTTTTTATATCATTTTTTTTGGGATTTTAGTAAAGCTTTGGATAGAGTTCCGAAAAAAAGACTGTTAAAGAAAGGGAGCTCAGGCTTTGGGGGGGAAGGGTCTCTCGTGGTCGATCATGGCCACAGACAGAAAGCAGAGGTGTCCTAAGGGGGTTAAAACCCGAGTGGGGAGGTAAAAAACGGCGTTCCCGGGGTCAGTTTTGGGGCCCCGTTTTTGTTTATAAATATATAAATGATCGGGGATAAAGGGGGAATTAGTAGTGTATGAGAAATTCGCCAATGACACAAAGTTTGGTGATAATTGATTCGAACTTTGATGTTAGGGAATTAAAAAGATTTAGAAAAAACTCTATTCTTGGTCAAAAAAAGTGGCAGATGCAGCTCAATGTAGATAAATGCAAGGTTTGAAGCTCGGGGTGCCCCATAACCCTAGTACTTGTAAGAAAAAAGATTTTGAACTTAGCCATACAGATTGCGAAAAGGATTTGGGGGGTTAGGGTGAGCAGCAACCTTAAACCAAGACAGCAATGCCTAAGCGTCGTAAAAGGGCAAATAGATTACATAAAAACAAAAGAACAAGAAAAGAGGAACACTGCTGAGGCCTGTTGGCCCTATAGGCAGGCCCTTTTTAAAATTCACCCCTAACAAATTTGCCCAAAACCAATTTTCAAGCCCCCCAAAGAAAAAGCTCCATGTGCAAGTCCCTCTAAAAAATCCAACCCCTCCCATATGTATTTATCCAACCAAAAATTTGAAAACTCCCCAAAGCCCTCCCTCAAAAACCCAAAATAGGAGCTGTTCCACTCATCAACTACCTTTTTCCCAAAACCCAATATTTTTCCTATGCCCTTTTCTAAATCAAAAATTATCTAATTTAAATCCATTATGGGGTTCCCCTTTGGAGAGTTCCTCAAGCCTTTTTAATTCCCCTTTTTTAATACCTATCTTCCATTATACACTTCGATAGGTCTCCCCTAATTCTTGTCTAACAAGTGAATTTAACTTAAGGTCTTAAATCTTTTTTCTAAGGAAAAGTTTTTAATGTATGTTTAAATTTAGTCATCCTAGCTGAATGTTTTCTAACAAATTTTTATTCCATTTGTAATATGGAGACCAGAATTGAGTGCATAATTAGGGGGGCCCTTAAAATGATGTATAAAGCTGCAGTAGCCCTCTGGACTTTTTGTTACACTTCTTGATATAAACCCCAGTAATCTATTTGCCTTATTACGTCGCTTAGGCATTTGTTTTGGGTTTAAGGTTGTTGCTTACCAAAACCCCCCAAGCCCTTTTCGCAATCTGTAGGGCTAAGTTCTACATTATTTACTTAAATTGTGAGGGTTTTGGACCTCCCGGTTAGAACCTTGATTTATTACATTGAACTGCATCCCCATTTTTTTCCCAAAGAGTAGAGTTTTTCAAAATCCTCCTGAAGTTCCCTAACATTACGTTTGAATCAATTATCCTACCATTTCGTGTCATCGGCGAATTTGTCTATCATAGAATTCCCTTCTTCAAGATATTGTATATATTAAAACAAACAACGGGCCCAGATGACCCCGTGGAAAAAAATAGAAAGGGGGCGGGGAGGGTTCCCTGTTGCACGGGGCCCCACACGAGTCAGTTTCATGGTCCCCAAACAATAGTTTGGAAGTCACACTATAACACTATACACGATTTTGAAAGGGAAAAAAAGGGGGGGAAGTTTCTATAAAATGCTTGGAGACAGATCTCTTTTGACTAGTTTAAAGCATTGGCAAAAAACCAATTTTTACCAAGGCTTTTTTAGGACAGTTTTTGATATATACTGTGCCCGGGGCGCTGCTTACAGCCCTGTTGAACGCCGAAACGAGCTGAGTTGGGTTTTAGATTTTCAGCAGCCTTTGATCACCTTCTTATATTTTAAAATATATAATATTTTATATATATATATAATAATATATATATATATATATATATATATAAAATTTTATAATATGTCGTGGAATATGTAAAACTGGTCAAATTTGCAAGAAAAATTTAAAAAATTTAAATCCCTTTTTAAATTTTCTTATGTTTAAAGATATATTTTTTTTCTTAATGTTGATGTAAAAAAATTTTTAATTTTGACCAAAAAAACTTAGAAAATTACCTAAGTTATTATAACAAGAACAAATTTTTTTTAGGCTAACCCCAAATAAAAATTATTTTAGATTTGTTTACAATAATTAATACTAAACAAACCAGTGAAATATATTTTTTTTCGTTAGGTTCGAAAGTTTTGGCCCAAAAATTTTTGCTCACAATTTTTTACTTGCCCTTTATGGCAAGATGAGCGCTGCCCTTTTAAACCAAGATGGCAAGTTCTGCCTATTCGGCACGACATAAATTTTTATATATTTTTATATATTATTATATATATATATATATATTAATTTTTTTATATATTTTTATATATATATATTAATATTAAATATTATATTTATAATATTATATATATTTATTTATATATATATATATATATATTTTATATTAAATATATATTATTATATATTATTTTATATATACATTTATTTATATTAAAATGCCGTCCGAATAAGTAAAAACTTGCAAATTTTTTCTTAAATAAAAAAACCTTTTTTGCGAATAAAGGGAAAACGAAAGTTCGTGTTGAGACTTGTGCTCATTTTGCTTTAATGGGTTACTGTCCATTCTTATCTTCACAGACTTGGTTGGAATTTTCGGGTTTCTAATGTTAGTGTCGCGATGTTGGCTTTGCATGGAAATCAAAAGGTACACAGAAAACTGCGAAAAAATATACAAAATTGTGCCCCTACCACTTGAAGATAGCTGTTTTTGTAGGTAGGTCTGTTTTTTTTTATGTTAAAACTATATTATGAACAATGTCAGCAAAAATATATTTTGCATCAATATGTAGTGAATCTTTCTTAATAAATAGATGAATTGTCATCGTGACTCTCAGCCATAAAAGTGCTGTTCAAGGATGGAGTAATACATTGACAAATTTATTCTTTCAAAGTATTTAAAATGTATGTGACTTTGGTATCCTTCCCAGTTATTATAACATTTTACAGTTTAAGTTCGGAATAAATTAGTTTCTGTTGATTTTTCTTGGTATAAATTTATTGTATGTTTTTATGCATAATTGTAAACATTCAAGGGTCTTGGTGTCTGGTTATATCATTGTTTGTGTTTGTGTCTACCATATATATGAAGACGAATATGCTCTTTTACGTTCTGTTGATACAGGAATTTATAAGTTTATTTTGCTTAATTTATCATTTATTGCAAGTAACTGGGTATCTTTTCACAAAATTATCTCTCCAGTTATATTAATAATTAATGAGCAATTACTACATTAATATCTCAAAGAATATATTTTTTATTCCTAATAATACGAAATATTAAATATTTCTTTGGTATCATGATAAGAGAAACATTACTCCAGATCCTGTACCTCGTCGCACTCATGATAAGAACTCTGCACCATTAACGATGTACTATGTACATTAATTAATTGAAAGGAGTTAATTCGCAAAATTACGTAAAACTAATATTGCAATTTATTCAATACATAATGGGAAATTAGGGACATTTTGCAATGCCTATATTAAAATTAAAACTTTTCACTAAAAATCATAAGTTTTGAGTTTTATTGTTAATCTGTATATGATACTGGTCTCCGGAGAAACAATATCCTAAAATATTCCAACATTTAAAGTTTGAATCCTATCTGAAGTTGTATTTAAGAAGTTATCAGCGCTTAAGAGTGGAGCCCAAAACAGGAATTAGCGCAAAAATATCAGTATTTTATTAATCCAAATTTCTCCATAAAAAAAGTCAGATTGGACCCAACACTGGACAAAATTTGCCAAACATTTCTCTACAAAAAACTGGGCCAGCTTTTCAAGTTTAAATTAAGAATATTGAAAATAAGCGATAAGCAATCTTAACTAAAGTTTAGAAGTTTTATATAATTAGCACACTAATAATTACACTGTATGAGGGTTCTTATATTATTGGTGAATAACAGTGCATTATGTAGATTTAATTGAAGATAACTATAACAAAATCAAAATTGTTTTTTTCTGCTCTCAGAAGAGAAACATTTTTTAGTTATTTCACAAAATAAAAATAATAAAATAGGGCATATTAAAACTTACAGAAGGCGAAGTTCTTTGAGAAAACAACATTACACGACCTGATAGATGTATTCTCAGTTATTGCCTCAAAATAATGCAAATTTCCGCCTTCACAGCCTATGGAATATAAACACAGGCCTATTACCATGAAAAACCTTCTCAACCATTTTACACGATTACATCAAACATACAAACAATGGATAATTATAAAGAAAGGCGCCTAAACTATGATGTTATACAGCGTCGTTGATGGAGAACATTCAATCGATTCAAGAAAGGGAATATTAATCCAATGCCTTGAAACAAAAGTTCTTCGGGAAGCAATGACCTAGTCCAGGGGTTCCCAACGTTGTGTTCCTGCGCCCCTCGAGCACTCTGGCAGGTACCATGTACCCTAAAAATAATGATCAAAAATGATAAAATTATATTGGATTATATATTATTTTATTATGAAATTTTTGTGTATGGTAGATATATTAAGGTTGTTTACTGTTGACAAACAATGTAAACGTGAACTCATAGACATTTATAAAATACACTGATCTATACTATACATATTTGTTATATACACTAAAATCCTTGACTAAAATCTAAATACTAACAGTAATAAGGGTGGTTGAGCCTTGTTTTTTGAAACAGGTTCATTATACGATGTGGGAAACTTTAGCAACTGCACACGAAATCTTGTTCAGGTTTGTGAGATTCGTTCGGAGACTTGATTTAAATCCCCAACAGCATTGGAAATATTGACTCACAAAGCCATGTTGATGGGGAATAACAGCAGTTCAGTATCCGAAACCAAAAATCACAAATTCTTCTCAGAATATTTATCACGTGTTATCTTATCATGCTGGAAGTTTCTACCGCCTGCAAGACATGAGGATTGCAGTGACCAGAGCAAACAGTGGATAAAAAATTGTGATATCTCTTGAAAGTCTATCTCTTAAATGTGGAATTACGGACGAAATTTGGATATTCAGACATTTTATATTTTTCAACTTAGCATTTTGAGGCCTAACAGAGTCTTCCAGGACTGTCGTATCGTTAGATATTAGCTGTAGCCCAGGTTAAGAAACAGCAAACACGGTTTTAAAAGGGGCGTTCCTGTCTTACGAATTTACAACTTTTTTCACTAAGGTGTTTGAGGAGGTAGATCTGGTAATGAATACGATATTGTGTATTGGGACTTCAGCAAGGACTTCCGATACAGTTCCGCTCAAGAGGCTTATTGAGGAAACGGAAAAAAAAGGAGGAGAAATTTTTTCCTGGTAGAGGCCATGATTGACAAATAGGCAACAAAGAGGTTTGCATTAAGATGGGGAGAAATCAGAATGGGCGGGCACATCACAAGCGGTGTTCTGCTGGGGTCAGTGTTGGACCCATTGTTGTTCACAATTTACATAAAGACATAGATGAGGGAATAAATAGCGACATAAGCAAATTTGGCTGATGACACCAAAAAATTGGCCGTTCAATTCATTATAATGAGGACACTCCAGGATGATTTGAATAGACTGATGCAATGGTCGGGGAAGTAAGCAGATGCAGTTTAACATAGACAAATGCAAAGTTCTAAATATTGGACAGGGAAAATACCTTGCGACAGTTAAACAGAGCCTTAGTGTCGCAATAATGCTAACAGAATCATTGGCTTCATTTCTAGAAGTATAAATACTAAAGTCCTCAGGGTGTTCTTCAACTATATAACCTTGATAGGCCTCATTTAGATTATACTGCTCAGTTTGGTCACCGTATTACAGAATGCCATATAAATACACTGGAAAAACGAACAAGAGGAGGATGACCAAATTGATCCATGTAGCAGAAATCTTCCCTATGAGAATATACTGAGGACCTGAATCTCCACTCTTCGGAAGGTGTGTTTATCGAATTAGGGGGGGGGGATAAGATGGAGGTATTAAATGGAAAACAGGAATAATAAAGGGGATGTAAAGAGCGTGCTGAAATTTCTGCCAAGACAGGACTCGCTGAAGGCAATGGTTTCAAGTTAGAAAAATTCAGATTCAGGAAGGATATAGATAGCACTGATAATGTGTAGTAGTCAGGAACGCGCTTGAAATTTCTCTGTTCTTTCACAGTGGTTGTTTTGTATATATATTATATATTATTTATATATATATTTATATTTATATATATATTTATATATAAAATATATATATATGTTATATTATATATATATATATATATATATATATATATATTATATATTTATATATATATATTATATATATATAATATTATTTATATTGATTATCACACTGGCCGATTCCACCAAGGCAGGGTGGCCGAAAAAAGAAAACCTCTCACCATCATTCACTCCATCACTGTTTGCCCAGAAGGGTGCTATACCTCTACGTTTTTAACTGCAACATTAACACCCCTCCGTTCAGAGTGCTGGCAACTGTATCTTCCCATCTCACAGGACTCAAGGTCCGGCCCCTGCCGGTATCCCTGAACCCCTTATAATTGTTACTTTGCTTCAAACTCTAACAGCCACTCAAGTATTATAAACCATTTGTCTCAGTCACTCCTATCAAACACGCTCACGCATGGCCTGACTTGGAAGTTCAAGCCCTCGAGCACAAAACTCCTTTACCCCTCCCTCACAACCTTTCCTAGGCCGACCCCTACCGCCTTCCTTCCACTACAGACTGATACACTCTTGAAGTTATTCTGTTTCGTTCCATTCTCTCCACATGTCCGAAACCACCTCAACACCCTTCATCCAGCCCTCTGGAACAACATTTTTGGTAATCCGCACCTCCCTCCTAACTTCCAAACTACGAATTCTCTGCATTATATGTCACACCACACATTGCTTCAGAAATGACATCTCACTGCCTCCAGCCTTCTCTCCTATATGTATATATATATATATATATATATATATATATATATATATATATATATATATAATATATATATGATATATATATATATATATTATATATATATATATATATATATATGTCGTGCGAAATAGGCAGAATTTGTGTAGACAGCCTGTACTGTCAGAGCACACAGCCTTGCCGTCCTGCTTGACTAGTTCATATTCGCGGCATTCAGTGCTGCCTCTGTAGGCTTTACCTAGGGCAGTGGGAAGCACAGCCACCCTCTCTCACTCCTAGGCTGACCGACAACTTGACAGACACAAGTGCTCCCCTCCACGGCTGGCTTGCGGTCACTCCCTCCATCACTGCCCGTTGTGTTCTCACTCCTACCCAATTAAAGCCAAAACTAGTCCACGGCCGTATCATTGCCTACCTACGCTCCTTCATCGGCCTAACGCTGTTCAAGCAGTTAAGAACAGCAATAACAGTGGTGACAGCGGAGTCAGCGGCATCATTGTGAGCCTTCTGCAGGGTGGAGGGGTCAACACCATCGGTCGACGCCACAGTCAAATCATCCGTCGTCATCCAACGCACCTCTGGCCTAAAGAGTTATCTGTTACTCCCAGCGGGCTCTTGACGGGACCTGAGATAGATCTTCGTCCTAGTTTTTCCCCAAAAATCTGGACATATGGCGTCACGGCGTCAATTTTCCCAGGGCCTTAGCAGTCAGTCGTTCACATCATCACCCTCTCTACAGCCCTTCAACACTCTCCAGCACCATTCTCCTGCCTCCTACAGCGTCCCTACGGCCCTTTCAGCTACAAGAAGTAGAGAGTGAGGTGTTTTAGTGTGTTGGCTTCGTGTGGGCCCACGCGTGACCACGAGGCAGCTCTGGGTGTTGGTTTATACCCTAATCAGCGTTGTAAACACACCAGCCTCCTCTACGCCTTCTCTGCTACGCAACGACGTCCATCTCGCCGTCCATGTGTGTTGTGTTCTTCCCAGTTTCCTCCAAGAAGTTCGACCGTGCTTAACCACGTGGGAACCAGTTGGCTTAGCCCCTAAGACCAGCTCAGGTCGCGTCTACAGCAGTCGTGATCATCTAGTGTCTTCAACGTTACTCAGCGTCTACGTATCTCCAGCCGTGCAGTTTTTTTTTTTTTGTGTTGCCAGTTTAATTTTTTTTTTTCTCCTTTCATTTGCTGTTTTTTCCCAGTTCATTCACCAGTATTTGTTTTCCCCATGTGATTTGTTACAGTAAAACTTACTCGTCCCAGTTCAAAGTTTCACTTAAAGCTTGTTTTTTAGCACGTTTCGAGTAGTTGCGGGTAAATGTTTTGTTCTCCGTTGTGCTGAAGCCGCAGTCAGTCAGAGTGCCCACTGACACGCTTTGCCTGTGTAAACAACCAACGCTCAAGGCTGTGGTTTCACGCCGGGTATCCACGTTCTTTCTAATATCTTATACCTCAACAGAAGTTACCCCTAGGTCCTTCCTGTTCTTTCCCCAAGTCTTTCTGATAATTTTTTTCTACGGACATTGAATCCCCATAGCAGTTTTAAATGCTACGAGGCGTGTTTGTAGTGTCACTAGAGCATCACTGAAAGTTCCAGGGACCTGCAGCTCCCGATACCTTCGTCCATCTCCTGCACTCAAAGTTAAGTAGACAGTGGACGTACTAGCATTTCATAATATTTGTGACATTATTTAAACTGTCCGGCACCAATACAGTTTTACAGTTACTGAAGCCATACTTCAGTAAATTGTTCATGTCATCAGTGCACATTTTGCCACTTACCTACAGCTCTTAAAATTTGGTAAATTTATTTTTTGCTCACTCCTACATTTTAAATTCCAGTATTTTATTCTGCTTCTTGCACCTCAGTTATTGATTTAATTGGTCAGTGTTTAACATTTATTCAAATTACCTCTCACATACAGTTTTCATGTAATTCCTGTGTGCTGTTATTTTGTAGTTGCACTGCAAAGTTAGCCACAGATTGTTGACCACCCTTGCACTGTTTTGTTTGTTAGTGTTTTTTTCCTTTTAATAAGTGTAATCTTCAAGTACTTAAGTATTAGTTTTTTCTACCTGCAGTGATACAATCTGTGCCTAGCCCATTAAACTTTTCTTCTGTTTCCCATTTATTGCCTCTACATATATTCGATGTTTTATCTGTGATATTCACCTATGTGCATTGCATTTTGCTTTTGTATACCCAAGTAATTGAGTTTATTTTTGGGAACTGCTTCTTTACCATTAATTTACTAAAATTCTTGTGAAGTTAATTATTTTGGACCTTGAGATTGTGCAATTTTTTTTTGCAGTGTCACCCTGCAACACCAGCTAACCTTTGCCATATTCTTGTATTTAATTAATTTGCATTTTTATTAATTTTTATTTTGTGTGCAAATAGCAATTCTGGATACAGAGTAGTATTTTTTTTTTTCTGTGATTTTTGGCACTATTCCATACTCTGATCTTGGCTATCTTTTCTGTGCAACTTCCCTTGTGCAAGTGAATTACCCTTTTTTTTTTTTGCATTCAATTTTGCAACTGTCTAGCACCCGAAAATCTTTTTAAACTGTGCTGTGCAGCCACGAGTTTAGTGCTGTGTAGTACGTTGATTTATTTTATTTTTGTGCAAATTTTTGCTACCAGTGTTTACAGTTCACTCCTTTTTCATATTTTTGTTGCCAGATTCCTGGTGTAATTATTGACTATCCTTAGCTTCAATTTTGTTGCACTTCCTGTGTACTTTCACTTGCATACATCTTTATTTTGTGTTCAAGAGTGTACCCACTATTTCCCTTTTTATTGTTGTTTTGCTCAAATTTAATTCTATCACTAAGCAGTTTACCTAGTACTGTGGGCTGAGTTCTCCCTTTGACTCTGTTTTGAAATTGTAGCCAGTGCATACCATTTCTTGCTCTGACTGTTTACCCTCTTCGTAACCTACTTGCATTTGAACAAATTGACGTCATGACCTAAGAACGCAGTGGCCATGCCGTTAGCCCCAGATTCGGCTGGTGCAGCAATTGGTGCCTCAGCCAGCGTGCACAGCGGCAGGGCATTCGAAGCCCAGCGACAGTTGGACAACTTGTGGCTTCAAAGCCTCGACCACCAGTGGGCCGGCTTCATCATCCATACCCGACCTTATTTTTGACGGTCGTTCAAATAGTTTAGGAGCCATGGCTGCACAGGTCAGTCGAGACGACTGTTCAGGCTCTATTTGATAGTCCTACTCGGATACACAGTACATTCGTGCTGTGTTGCAGCAGTGGATCTCACCAGGGATGATATAGGGTGCCTGTGTGCAGCTCAAAGCGCGTTTGTAAGATTCAGTCTTGGGATGAACTTAAGGAGGAATTTAGGCGATATTTTCGCGTTAAGTCGCCAACGCATTACATTGACATCGTTACCAAGCGTCTGGACCTAATGTCAATACCGGCACGAAGCCCCCTGGCTTGCATTTGCCAGTTCGAGGCTTAGCCGCCCCACGGACTTTACTGATGCCATCAACTCCACTAAGTGGGTGGGTGGTGGATGGCCGTATTGATGCTAAAGACATCATTCCCATAGCTGGTGTCGGTATCGCGGCGGGATGCCGCCCCCTAACATCTGGGGTTGCCATTTGATGCGCTAGGACTCGGCCTCAGCACGACCGTCCTGGGTGCTATGATGCCATCGACTCACTCAAGCCGCCTTCCGAGCAAGGCAAGGGTTTGCCGCTGTTGCGGATGATCCACTACCATCCTTCCGGCGCCGTCCCACAGTGACCCCGCGGTCGCAGCCGGATGTCACTTTTGCTGCTGCTGTTCAGACAGCCAGCCCACAAAGTTTCTAACCCCAGTCCCACTATCACGCGCCTAAGTAAAAATATTGACCACAGTAAACAACAGCAGGTCTCATACAAAAAGGCAGTCATCGACTTCTGCGACCAGGGCGAAAGTCCGCAGACAGACACCAACCCAACCTCACCCTCTAAAGGTGTGTGACTTGTTTCAACTGTGGCAAACGAGGGGCACTACCGATCGGAGTGTTACAAACCTAAAGTCCCCGCAAAGTAACCGTCACAGTCCCCACGCTCAGTATCCCACAGTAACCGTAACGATCCACGCTCAGTATCAAGGTAAACCGTCACCGTCCATGCCTCAGTATTCAAGGTAACCGTCACCGTCCCCATGCTCAGGCCTCGCGAGGGAGTCTGTATGCACCACAATACTTTCCAGTCATACCTCCCATGAGTGTAAACAACTGCAAAAGTATGCTGTCCAGCGGAGTGGAGCAAGCAGTCGTCGCGCAATGCACGTGCTCGTAGAAGCCCTTCACTAGTTCGGGGGGAAGAGGCGCGTTCCGCAAAACCAGCGAAAGGACTAGTATCCCTGTCGGAGTCGCTGTATTCCGTCCCTGTCCGCAATGCATCGCCGCCCCTGGGCATTGTCGCTTGCCGACAGTGAGGAAACAGAGTGTCTTGACGTTTGTTTGCCGCAGACTCGGTTACCGTACCTTCCAGGTCGACCCTCGTCAACAAGTGTCATGCCTCGAGCAGCTGTGACTCCGGGGATCTCGTCGGCCTGTCATGCCTTCTTGTTCGGTGATGACAACCAATGTGGACCGTCATCGAGTCCACTGTCCACATAAGCCTGTTCAGCTTTTCCTAGATACCAGGTTCGGTGGTTACATTGTCCGGCTCCACTTTTTCCGATGACATTGGCCTTCACGCGGCCATGTTGACAGAGCCGTTGCCTTCAGGACCTTGTGAGGAGTCTCAGGTAATCCGCTGATGGTTCGCGGTCGCCTCAACGCTAGAATTTGTGGTCGGGTCACAAAGCTGTCCGCCACAAAATTTCTTAGTCGTAGATGGTATTGTTTTCCATGGTGGACCTGCTCATAGGGTTCAAAACCATGGCCAGATCTTAGGATCCGTTTTAGATCCAGCTGAGGTGGAACGCGGAATTCAACGGAAGTGGATGTGCCCTTCTGGGGCGTAATGCGCTTAGGATCCACTACGTGCTACTCTGTCTCAGAGTATGCACAGTGCTTAGAATCGTGGAAACCGGTGGTTTTTCCATAGCACATCTCCCCGGGGTCGGTCTCTTGTCTGATCGACCCTTGTAGTAGATGCTCGTTGCCCATCACTCCTGGCCATCAGCGCTTAGTTACCAGTGAAACCCCAGTCTGGGGGACGCCCAGTCATAACTTCACTCTAACTCTGACGCTGTTGTAGAGACCAGCAGTTGTCAAGCCGAAATATCCTGTCGGCAGGCGACTGTCTTGACTCGTGTCATGGCATCAGGCGAGCAGAGTTACTGTTGTACAAAGTATGACGTCACTTTGTCAGCTAACTCGCTCATCCTGTTACGGTGTACGTGCAGCAGAGCTTTTGAAGGAGACCATGTGCTGGTTGACAACGACACATGGCCGAGTCAAGGGCCTCCTCCTTGAAACCATCTTGCACCACAGTGCAACGTGGTAAGTTGCAAGTCCTTGTTTGTCAAACATGCATAGTCGAGAATTTCCCTGCGGAAAGTAATACCTCATTGTCGACCTTGTTCAGATTCCCCCTTTCCCGGTGAGAGTGGAGGGTGAAGCCCCAGCTGACTTCCTCGTTAGTGCAGTTCTCCCAGGCGAGTCTGCTGCTGACTCTTCCAACACCCCGGCCAGTGCAGGAAGATGATCTAGCTTTTGACTGGACCTATCTGAGAGGGTCCCCAAAACTTCTCCAGGTTCTCAATCGTGCACGTTCTGCAGGTTGCACTAGATGAGTGAGTCGATGGGTTTGACCCACTGATCTCTCACGTATTTCCAATTGACAAAGGACTAAACCCATTTATGTACCTGCGTATCGGCCCTGCCACATGCGCAAAGGAGTCTTCGACCGCCGAAGAACATCATTACACGGATGCTCCGTGATGGAGGTTATTGAGGAGTCCACTTCCCTCGTGGAATGCTCCCCTTATTCTGGTTACCCAAGAAAGGCGGAACCTGGCCGCCCTGTTTATCGATTACAGGAAACTGAATGCATGTACATCACAGACCGCTTTCCATTGCAAGTTCTGAACGACTGTTGCAGAACATCGGCGGATAATAAGGTTCCTTTTCAACTCTTGATTTCTTCAAGGGTTCTGCAGATCCCCCTCGATGATGGAGCAGAGAGTTGACAGCTTTCTCTACGCCAATGGTCATTACCAGTTCAGGGAGGATGCCCCTTCGGCTTGCGCGGAAGACCAATCACGTTTAGTCGTTTGATGACGACAATTTTCCGTACCCTCCTAGGTGGCACGCTCATGGTCTATCTGGATGATCTCATAGTCATGTCGCAACAAGAATGTCCCGTCACATCTTGAGAAACTTGACAGGGTATTTGGACAGGCTAGCTCAGGGCAAATCTTAAGGTAAAGCTCTCAAATGTCATTTCCTCCGGAAGGAAATAAAATTTCTGGGGTCACCGTAGTGACTCTGAATGGCATCATAAAGACGGACGAGTCTAAAATTGGCCGTGCAGAAATTCCCCAGACCCATGACGGCGGATGCAGTCCGGGTCTTCATAGGCGGCGGGTTTCTACCGAACTTTATCGCAGGTTTCTCCACCATTGCTGCACCCCTGACACGCTTACTCAAGAAAAGGATGCCCCTTTTGAGTTGGCCGTGTGATCAGGAACGAGCTTTTGTCATTCTTAAGAACAATGTTAACATCGGCCCCAACCCGTAGATTCTGATTTCAACCAGGTATTTACCTTGATGACATGATGCAGCAAGTTGGCACATTCGGTGAGTCTTGTCACAGGAATCTAAATGGTAAGCAACAGCCTATTGCCTATGCTAGCCGTGTTCTTACTAAAGCGGAAAGTCAATTATTCGTGACAGAGCTAGAAGCTTTAGCCATTGTATGGGACCTGAGTCATTTTCGGGATATCATCTATCATTATCCTTCAAGATTTATACAGATAAATTTACCCTTAATTGGCCCTTTTTGCGAATAAGAACCTCTCGGGAACAGCATGCTCGGTGGTTCGCTCAGTTTCAATGACTACAACCCTGAAATTTGCTATGTCCCAGGTAAGCAAAATGGTTGTTAGCTGATGCCTGTCGAGTCATTATGAGCATTCGGAGTGTCGGGCAATTCGTTCTCTGTTGAGGATCTCGAAGAGAGCCCAACGACAGGACCCTGTGTGGTCTCCAGTTCCTTCGTTTCCTGACCAAGGAGGGACGTTGACTTAAGGTCAAGTCTCCCGTCCACTGGAAGGATTTGGGGTCAACCAAGGAGTACTGTTGCCGTGTTGCACAGGCTGGTGACCCCGGGCAAGAACCGTACTACACCAATCTGGTGATTACCAGAGTCCATGATACCAGCTACTCTTTATTGGGGTTGGATCCACAATGTCCCAGGTGTAGGGCACCCCGGGAAGGACCGCAGTATCAAACAGGCAGAATGAATATTTCTGGCCTAAGATGGCAGCGGACATTGCCAAGCATGTACACCAGTGTGTTGTTTGCCTACAGCACAAGGGTACCATACAGGTCCTAACCCCATCTAAAGTATCCCATTACAAAGGAGCCCTGGGAGAGAAACTTCTGTCGCCTGTTGGACGAACTTCTCGACCTCGGAGAGAGAAGGGAAATAAGCACCTGCTTGTAATGGTAGATAACTGACGCGGTTACAGTGAATTAGTACCCTATTCCTGAATAAAACGCGGAAACGGTTGTTGCTAGTGCTTTCCGTGAGCATGTTGTTCTTCGTTCATACTTGCCCACGTGTCTTCTGTCACGACAATGGGTCCTGAGTTTATAAATGGCTTTAATGCAGGAATCTTTGCTCAGGATTTCAACATTCATCAAGCGCCAGTAAGCTCCCACGCCACCCTGCGGAGTAATGGGTCTTGCTGAACGTACAAATCGCAAAGTCCTGGAGGTGCTCAGAGTAACCGTTACCCAATTTGTACTACATTGGATGAGGCTATCCCAGATGTTCAGTGTACATTAAAATTCCCTCCCTCAACAGTCTCGATCGGTGAGGGACACCTCATTTTGCTTTGTATGGCTTGGTGACTAGTGCTTACCATATGAAATTCTGTTTACTCCACATAGACCTACTTACGATACTGATAACCAGTGTTTAGCAAATGATGAGGAAACCAGCTTGTCTTCAGCGGGTACGAGAGAAACCTATGAAGCTACTGATAGGTTCACGTCTGAGCGCAATGCCCCGCGCAAGGAAGAGCAAAGTGGAACCAGGTTGCAAAGTTTGTGCCTCAACCCAGTGCAGACCCAGGTATGCCACAAAACTTGTCCCAAAGTTTGTGGGTCCTTACCGTGTCCTACGCAGCTCCGGGGCAATAAGTTCGAGGTGAGGGAGATTGCTACCGGGAACTATCAAGGAATGCCCACCTTGATCAACATGAAGTATGTGGACCATATGCAGGCCGAAGCAGAGCTGGGAGCGCGTTGCGTTGCAAACGCCACAAGGGATAGACAAACCGTCTATCCCTTCTCCCACTGCTACTGGTACGGAAGACGGCCCAGTAAAGTAAGGCTCTTCTTTTGGCCTGCGACCCAGGACATCAGTACATTTCTGTGACATGACATGACGTTACCTCCTGACATTGTCTGACTCCTTACGGCTAGTTATGCTAATTGTTTGCTTGCAGAAATGGGTTATAAATGCACACACATTGTATAGCTTGTCGTTATAGAGGTCAGGCGTGGACAACATCATGTATATGTAAATACTTTTAGAAGGGTACCCAGAGGTGTATGAATTCCATGGATATAGTATTATTGTACGTATGTGCACCAGTGTTTTATAACTAAAGGAAAAAAAGCCTGTATTACAGTCAGGGCAGTGATGCCTCTGAGTTACAGTCACACCTTAGGAAATGCTTATGTCAGTCATTGTTTGCAGATGTGAGGGTGCAAACAACGTTAGTAGAAGGTGGTCAACTGATGTTCAGCCCTGCGGACAACCTGTATATAGAAGATTTTAGTTCCCAAGTGCTGACGGTTCTCCGGGGCTCTCTACTCGATGATACAGAGTGGGCAAACCAGTAGTTTTCTTTTCCCTGGATGGGGGAGAGCTTTTTTTTTTTGCCTGTTGCATTTTTTTGTCCATTTTTGATTTACTAGTGAGCGGAAAGCCAGTCCTCTCTGGGGTAGCTAGTGTAATTCCTTTATACCTATGAGGCCCACCAGGTATTGTCGCCGTCGGGACGAAGGAAATGTGAGTGTCGAGCTAAAAGTAAGACAGCCTGTACTGTCCAGAGCACCCCCCCCAAAACAAGCATAGCCGTCTGCTTGACTAGTTCATATTTCGCGGCATTCAGTGCTGCCCTCTGTAGGCTTACCTAGGTCAGTGGGAATGCACAGCCCACCCTCTCTCATCCTAGGCTCTGACCGACTTGACAGGACACAAGTGCTCCCCCTCCACGGACTGGCTTGCGGTCACTCCCTCACACTGCCGTTGTGTACTCACTCCCTACCCAATTAAAAGCCAAACTAGGTCAACGGCCATATCATTGATACCTACGCTTCCTTCTCGGCCACTAAACCGCTGTTCAGCAGTAAGAACAGGCAATAACATTGACGATCTTGGCTTAAATAGCATCGCTCATCTGCCAATAGTGGACAGCGAAAAATTTAGTGAGATTCAATAATTTCGCCATATCATTCTGAATCCCGCCCGTCCAAAAAATATTTTCACTGTGTTTGTTTAGTATTAAATTTATTGAAAACAAATCTAAAATATATTTAGTTGGGTTAAGCTAAAATAAATTGTTCTGGATATTATAAGGTTAAGGTAAGATTTTCTAAGTTTCCTTTTGGTGCAAAGTAATAAATTTTTAATCCATCTTTTAATGAAAAAAAAAATATATCTTTAAACGTATAAGAGAAAATTTTGTAGGAAGGAACTTAATTTAAATGAGTTCTTGCTAGTATTTTTAGATTAGTTTACAGTAATTTTATTATATATAACAAACACAGTGAAATAATATTTATTTTCGTTAGGTTCAGAATGATTTTGGCGAAATTATTGCTATACACAAATTTTCACTTGTCCTATATGGCAAGATGTGAACGTTGCTAATTAAGCCAAGTCGCAAAGTTCTGCTATTCGGCACGACATATTGTATAATATTTATATATATTTATTTTATATATATATATATATATAATATTTTTATTTATATATATATATATATATATATTTATGTATGTATATATTATATATATATATATATATATATGTTATGTTATATTAGATATATATATATATATATATAGATATATATATATATATATATATATACTTTATATATATAATATATATATATACATACATTTATACATGCATATATATATGTATATATATCTATACATTATATATATATATATATTTATTTTTAAATTATATATATATATATATTATTAATTATATATATATATATATATATATATATATATATATATATATATTTATTACATACATATATATATATTTATACATACATATATATATATATATTTATAATATATATATTATATATATATATATATATATATATACCTATATATATATATATATAAATATATATATATATATATATATATATATATATATTATATATATATATATATATATATATATATATATATGTAGTGCCGAATAGGCAGAACCTTGCGATCTTGGACTTAAATAGCCGACGTTCATCTTGCCATATAGGACAAGTGAAAAATTTGTTGTATGCAATAATTTCGCCAAAAATCATTCTGAAACCTAACAAAAAAAAATATTATTTCACTGTGTTTGTTTAGTATTAAATTACTGTAAACAAATCTAAAACATATTTAGTTGGGTTTGGCTAAAATAAATTGTTCTTGTTATAATAAGGTTAGGTAATTTTTTCTAAGTTCCTTTTCGGCAAAATTATAAATTTTTAAATCAACATTAATGAAAAAAAAATATCTTTGAGCCTATAAGAGGAAATTTTTGAAAGGACTTAATTTTAAATGAGTTCTTGCTAATTGACCAGTTTTACATATTCGGCACGACATATATAAAAATTTTTAAAAATAAAAATATTTTTATTTATATTATATATTATATTTTTAAATATATATATAATAAAAATATTTTATATAAATTGATCTTTTAAATAAAAATTTATATAAATAAAATTTTATAATATTTATATTTATAAAAAATATTTTTATTTTTTATTTTATTATTATTAAATATATTTATTGGTTAGGAAAAAAATTTGGGTCTTGTTTAATAAGGAAGGAATTTTCCAATGGGACAAAAAAATTTTTAATCAATTTTGAAAATATTTTTTAAACTAAAAGGAAAATTTAAAAATTAATTTTTGGTTTGAAATTAATTATTAAAAAATCAAATATATATTTAGTTTATAAAAATATAAATTTTTTTTATAATAATATATATTTTTTAAATTTTTACAAAATTATAAATTTTTAAAATTTAACTTTAATAAAAAAATATATTTAAATATAAAAAAATTTTAAAAAATTAATTTAAATATTTTTAGACATATATATATATATAATATATATATTTTATATATAAAATATAAATATATATATATAATATATATATATTATATTTATATATATACGCCTCATCTTCAATCCCTCCAAGTGTGAAATCATCACAGCGAACCAGGAAATAATCAATGCTGTGCGAAAAATTTCCTCCCTGAAGTCTCAACTACAACTCCGTCCAACAGTACCCTTTTGGGGGGCACCTGGGTCACCCGGGCCCCATCGACACTGTCCTCAGGACAATTGAGTGACTGATGAGAATGGAGGAGAGACTAAGCGATCTTGATGCCCATGATGCTCTGTATCTCCTCACAAGGTGTCTTACTATGCCAAGACTCACTTACTTCTTGAGGTGTGTACCCTCTTTTGACAACCCAACACTCGATGAATATGACGCACACCTGAGATCAACTTTTAAGAAGGCCCCTGAACCTGTCACTAAGGATGAGCAATGGGATCAGGCAACCCTCCCAGTGCAACTGGGAGGTATAGGGGTGAGTAAAGCAACGCATGTTGCTTTACCTGCTTTTCTGTCGTCGTGTTTGGCTTCCAGTGCATTAGTCAAGAAGATAGTTCCCGAACGCTTGAGAGACGTGGTAGGAGCTCAAGACCCTAGGTTTACTGAAGCAGCGATTCGGTGGGACACCCTCGCAGACTCCTCCAGTAGACCAGCTCCTCCCAAACAGCACAAACAGTCCCACTGGGACAAACCGATCATGGAAAAAATCGCCAACACAATGCTCACCATTGCTTCAGGAAAGGCCAAAAGCTCGTTTCTGGCAGTGAGGCACCCCACTCAGGGGATTTTCCCGTTAGTGTTCCCAATTCCCCCCTGGGCACCCCTCTCGACCCAGGTGTGGGATGCAAGAGTACGTAACCAT
>NW_026498358.1:0-33491 GCF_026875155.1 Cherax quadricarinatus | reverse complement strand
ACCCAAACCGTGAAATCGGAGTCGAAACCCCAAAACGATCCCCGGGGCGTGTATGTGTTTTTAAATGGCACTTCGGAGTCCAAGTCCATGGGGTCTTTTTCAAGTGTATGTTGTTTTTAAAATGTTTCGCCAAGCCGAGTCCTGGCCGGGTTAAATCTTGCGATGCCCGTCTCTGGCCCCGAGGAAAAGAAAGGTTTCTACAATGGCGAATATGCTGTTAAGCCTCTTCTGGTCAGTTCAACGGTATTATACGACAACACGAATGTACTCCTAACTATGGACACTAGCGAGGGGAGGATATGTCGTTATCACAGGTAACGCTTGTCTGGTTCGTTGACTCCATGGTAAAACTAGTGTGGCCGCAGTCATCTCTGGTTCCTCTTCGGGAGGGAATATCACTCCTAGTTGCCTGCGGAGTGTCTCAGTAACTTCGCACTCCAAAAGATAGTGTGTTAGGGGCCGCTGGACAACGTGCTGACAGTACTGGCACTCTCCTCCTCAGCCTATCTACCATCATCTTGGCTGGGGAAAGCCCAAACGAAAGCCAATGGATGGGGGTACACTGCGCTCTGGACCAGCTTCTATCATAGGAGGGGTTCTCCCTGAGTCGCTGCTCGGTACCACTGTTGAGATGGTGTATCACCTAAGCCCTCCCCCAAAAGTTTCATGGCTCGGGGCGCCCCCTTTTTGGTCTTTTCGTAGGCTGTTTGGGGACATTAAATTCCAACATGGGGGATAGTCTGTTGCTGCCTTGGCTGCATATCGGGCCGCCTCTTTTCCCCGGGTTGCTGCATGGCGGGGGATCCAGTTCAAATGTCGATCTTTTTACCGAACTTTTGGCTGTCTTATATTTCAGGCCCCCCCCCGTTTTGGGGGATGGGTGAAATTGTCCTGTGGTTGAGGATGGGAGAGGCATTGTTTGCAGACGTGGAATCAAATGTATGCAGGTCGGAGTCGTTTGTCTTTAGGCTTTGTGACAATGCCTGTAAAATCGCCCCTTTTAGCTTGAAGGTCGTGCGTGGTCAGGGGGGTCCCCAGCTTTGTGGGGTAAACCATTGGGGTTTCAGTAAGTGTGCTCTTTCCTGTCAGGGTCGACAAAACCCAAATTGTAAAATACAGTTTTGTCCTCAGTCTGCCGTGCCATGCTTGTCTCAGAAAGGGATTGCTGAGAGTGTTTTGATGCAGGGGCGCTTAGAGAGGGGTTTACCCGAAATGATGCAAACATGGGTTTTTTGGAAATTGGGGGCCCGGGACGGGTTTGGTTTCCCGAAACAGGAAGGTCACAAACTTTCAAAGGGTAGTTGTTTAGGCAGCCCCTTCGCCCTGAAAGCACAAAACGAACAAATCCAGTAGTAGCCCTTGAAGTGTGGGGAAATCTTGTGCCAGGGTTTGTAAATTTTCCTCCCCTTTTAGTGGGGTACCTTGTGTTTTTGAAGAATCGTGGCCACTTTGCGGGGTTTTTTTTGGTACCCTTATGTATTTTTGTAAAAAGACCCCAATGACCCGGCAGTGTTAAACGTTGTGATAAATTGGTTTAAAAAAAACCGACAAGTTGAAGATTGAGCCCTTAGGAGCATAGGGGGGAATTTTTTTTTTCGGGAAAAAATTTTTTTAAAAACCATTCATCAAACTGGCGGGGCACTCCCGGCTCATGGGTTCTTGTTACAAAGAATTCTTCAACACTTGGTTAAACCTTTGGATGAAGACCTACTTCGTTTTGGGGGGTTGGTCCCACTAGGGCCCCCGCCCCCACCGCTTCGCCTCACCTAATTACAGTATATAACCCACGTCTGGGGCCCCTATGCTTTTCCTTTCTAAAAGATTGAGGGAAAACTGAAACCATCGACTCCGGGTTGAGGGCTTTACCTATTCTCCTCCTCTCCTTATGCCTTCCTCTTTTATTGGATGAAAAAGGGGCCACTGTGTGGCAAAAACGTTTCCTGAATAAAGTTCCCTTATGCTGATAAGTGTCTAAACCCTTCAACTTGTGGGTTTTTTTAAAACCTTTCATCCCCAAAGGGTTAGGGTATTCCCCTGCAGAGGGGTGGAAGTTTGGGTCCTGTCTATCACGGGTTTAATGTCCTTGATGTCGTGGTTGGGGAAAGGTTGTTACTTGGAATGGGGGTTTTGGGAAAAAGAGTTGGAAAACGTTTTTTGGGAAAAGGATTTGGTTTGGGGGGGAAATATTTTTCTTATTTTGAAAAATTAGAAAATTTTGTGCAACTCTTGGGTATCTTTATTGGGGAAAAATTTTTCGCCAACAGTGGTTTTCATCATTTCCATAGAAGGGAAATTTGGGAAAAAACAGGGGGAAAAATAAAGGAAAATCGTCCTCAACCTTGAGTCGATGTGTTCAGTCCCTGAAAAAATTCGACTAAAAGGTTTTTGGGGATGTTCCCTCATTCTCCTCCTGTTCTTCAATTTTTTTCCTACGTTGGATTTGATGAAGCCCCCTGTGTGGCGAAAGTTTCCTCAAAAAAAGATCCCCAAAGGGAGTTCCCACATGTGTTAATTTTTTCAACATGTCGGTTCTTTTAAAACATTCACTAAAAATTTTAAGTATCTCATTTTGTGTGGGATAGCCAGAGAAAAAGTTTTTTGGGGCTTTGTTAAAAAAGTCGTTGTTCTGGTTGAAGTTTTTTAGATATACAGATAAGTGAAAATTTCCCAGGTTTTTTTCAGTTTTTGAATGTTGGCTTACGTTTTGTAGTTGATTAAAGGGTTTTGGTGTGAATTTCGGTGTTGTAAAAGGTTTTCCCTTGGATCTTTCGTTTCTGCCTGCGTATTGTGTTTTGATTTTCGGGGTTTGGAGGTCTTTTTGATGTTTCCCCCACTTTATTTTTTCCCTGCAGTCATTAACTCTATGGGTTGATTGTCGCTTTGCAGCTTTCTAAACCTTGACTTCATCCTATCTCACGTCCTTCACCCAGGTAATCGTTTTGGTGAAAGTTAAGACCTTTGTGCAAAATCTGGATATTTTTTATTTTTGACTTTTCGCCATCCGTGGCTTTACCCAATAAGATTTTTGGAATAATGGGAAAGGGACTTTTGAACAAAATTTTAAAAAAGGGATGAGGTAACCCAGTCCCTCGGCCTTGGATTTTGTGTTAAAAGCATGTGGGGGGGGGAGTTGGGCAAAGGCAAGAGCTGGCGGTTTATAGGGTCAGGGGAAAGGGGAAAGGGCGCAGCAGAGGGAAAGTCCTGGTAGGGGGTTTCCCCCAGGGGAAAGGTAGGTCCTTAAAAAAGATTTGGGTTAGTTGCACCCAGCGGGGGAAGAAGGTTTTGTAGATGCCCTCGGGAACCAAAAGTTTTCCATGATTTTGGGAAATTTTTCGGGAAAATTTGGGTGCAAAAAAGGTAAAAATTTTTCCCTAAAAAATAAAAGTTAAGACACTTGTGAAACTTTGAGGGACTGATTTTCCCTCAATTTTTTTTATAGTTCTACTGTCTTCCTTTTAAAGCCCAAAAATTGGATTGTTTAAAGGGAAAACTGGATGGCAAAAAAGCTACAATAAAGATACCCAAGTGTTTGGCACATGTGTTTTAACTTTCAACTCGGTAGTTTTGTCGCATCCCAGCATTCTCAACCCTGACTTCTTTCCTTCCCTCACGTACCTTCCACCCAGGTAGATCGCTTTGTGACTTGAAAAAAGCCCCCTATGGGGGGCGAAAACGTTGTCAAAAAAAGGGGGATCCCCAATTAAATACTGTTAAGTTTTTTATTTTTCCCAAATTTCATCCCCTTTTCGCTCTAAAACCCCCTACAATTACTTCTTTTAAAAACTATCTATAAATATCACAAAAAAACCCGCACAAAAAAGAGAGAAGTTTTACGACGCCCGTTTCGGTCCGTCGAAAGTTTTCTCTTTTATGTGCGGGTTATTTGTGTATCGTTCCAGTCACGGATTGTGCCTTTTTTTTTGTTTTTTTATCTTTTAAATATGTTCATTTAAAGACAAAAAACCAAGAATTTTAATGGGGGAAAACACTGCAAAAGGGTTTTCAAATGGCACAAAAAAAAAAAAGGCAGGCCCTTATCTCAAAATCAGCAGTACCCAAAGCAAACCCAAGAATTTACTCCCATACCCCCGGCCCATTTTTAAAAAACCAATAGCCCTGTCTGTCTTTTTTACTGGAATAGACAAATTTCAATAGAAAGATTTGGGCTATGAAAAACCTTTACGAAAATTTAACTTTAAATTTTTGTGGGGGGTTATAGTAAGATTGGCGGGCCTTACCTTACCTCGGGGGGATTTGAACCCGCGGTCAGAGGCTCAAAACTCCCGGGACCCCGCGTTTGCCCCCGGGAAACGGAGTTTTGAAAACACTCTGACCGGGGGTTAAAATTCCCGTCCGTGGTATGGTTTGTTTGAAAATCGTTTCATTACGATTTCGTGAGTCAATTGGAAAAACCTTTTTGGGTTTGTGGGGAACTTTAGGTTTGGGGCACTATTTGTTTATAAGAAAGTTGTTTATATGAAAAAATGTCTTCCCCAGTGGGGGATGCCCACCTAAAAACTTTAGGGTGTTGGATTTGATTACATCGTCTTCAAGTTTCTTTGCTTCTATCAACTTTTCTGTATCAAACTGAAAAAACCCTACTTTTGTAGGCAAAAACGTTTCAAAATTTAAAGTTTCTACTCTTGCTTTATGTGTTTTAAATTAAAAAGCATGGGGGCTAAAAACTGGGGTTTCGAGTGCCCCCTTCCCTCGCAGGTTTTAGACGAAGAAATTTCCTGGGGTACGGAGTTATAATTTGTGTTTGTTTATTATCACCGAAATTCTGGGTTTTTTTTAATTCAGTGTAGAAAAGCGAAAACGTTCTCTCCCCCCCACCCCAAAAAATATAAAAATGGGGGGGGGAAAAGGCAAAATAACTGCCCTTAAAGGGGGGTTAGGAAAACCCTTTTCACGGGGGACATTTTTTACTAAAAAAGGTTGGGAATTCCTTGGACCACCATTTCAATTTAATGTATTTGATAAAAAGGGGGACACGGGGGCAATTTTAGGGTTTGATTTGATTCTGGGAAACGTTTCATACCCAAGGGGGGCTTCTTCGGGTCCAATTCAGAAAAAAAGATGGAAAAAAAAAATACTTTGTTTGAGGTAATAGCCCCTCAGCCCCCCCGGCCCAGTTTTGTTAAGTCCCCCCAATTTAATTTACAAAAGGGTTAAATAAAATTGAAAACCCTAGAACGCGAGAGGTCTGGAGTCCTCTCTCGACACACAAAACCAAAAATGATCCCCCAGGATTTGTTATTACAAAAAATTTTGCATATAAAACCTCACGGGAAAACCCCAAAACATCTCCGGGGTGAAAAACACAATTTTAAAAAAATTTCTTTAACAAAGGGGTAATTAAAATTTCCAAGTATTATAAAAAGTTAGTAACTTTCTCGCTCTCAGCTATTTTTTCTTTCCTTTTTTAAATTTTTCCCCGTACAGGAAAAATTTATTCAGTTAAAAATTTTTTAAACTTTAATTTCCCCAGGTAAATGCTTCCATTTTTTTTTAGGGGACGTGATAAAGGGGACTTTTTAAAATAATAAAAAACCCTTTTAAAGTTGTTGCCGACGGTAAAAATTTGCTTTTTTAAATGGTTTTCAAATTATTGTAATTTAATTAAAAATTATCACTATTTTTGGATATTTTTAAATTTAAAATATTTTTTTTAATTATTATTTTTATATTTTTTTTTTTAATTTTTTTATTGAAAGACAATTTTTAAAACCATATTCTAGTTTTTAAGGGCCCCCTGTTTCCTATACCCGGGGCTTAGTGTAGCAAAAATTTAAACTTTTTGGTCTGTGTTTTTGGTGTAGATGGTGGTGTTTTTGGGTTTATAGAGGGTTTGGTTTTTTTGTTGGGGGTTTTTATGGGATTGGTTTTTGGTTTGGGGGGTTTGGTATAGATGGTAGTTTTGTTGGTATGATTTTTGGTGTTGGTATGAGGGTGGTGGTGTTGGTATAGATGGGGGTTGTGTTGGTATGGGATGGTGGTTGGGGGGGGTATAGATGGTGGTTGTTTTTGGTATAGAGGGTTTAGTGTTTTTGGTTTATAGGGGTTGGGGGTTGGTTTATAGAGGGGTGGTGGGTTGGTATAAAAGGGGTTTGTGTTGTTGGTATAGATGGTGGTGTTGGTATAGATGGTGGTTGTTTTGGGTTAGATGGTGGTTGTTTTGGGTTTTAGTTGGTGGTTGTTTTGGTAAAAGTTTGGGGGGGGGGTTTTGGGTTTATAGATGGTGGTTGTGAACCCCTGAATGGGTTACAATGATTTTTATGTATTTAAATGTATATTACCTTTTATTTAATTTTATATTGCTTATTTTTTGCGATAATGCAAAATTCGTAAAATAAAATGCTTTATATTTTTATTTGATGTTATATTGTTATTTGATTTTTTTGGGTTAGGGGGTACATAATAAGGGCTAAGTTCAAGCCCTTGATTGTCAAATTACTGAATTATCGCTTGTCGCTCGTTATACTGCCGGTTTCTGAGCTGTGTGTCCACGGGGCTATCACGTGTTTCGGGGGGGGGGGTTGTCCTAAAATCTCGTGAAGTATTCAGTCTCCCTCTAGATTTCCGCTTGGGGGTTGGGACAGATTGTCTGTCTCATTTTTCTTTTTTTTTCCCCTGTAGAACTTTTGTTCCCCAAAATTTTTGTATAAAATTAGTGTTTTTCAAATTTTGAAAAAAATTTTGGGAGGTTGTGTGTCGCTTGGGACACTTGAAAAACTCAGGCCCCAAAGGCTAAGTTTGCCCTAATTTTGTTCTGGTTTCTGGGTATTTTCACAGTCGGGTTTTTTAGCTAAACTTAGATTCAGTAGTAGGGGAGTTTTGTAACTTTTTGTGGAGGATCTGCTGATGGTCCCTATTAGTGTGTTATTTTTATCCCCTTTGTTCCTGATTGTGTCGCAGTGCTTGTTTTTTGGCTTTTGGGTTTTGATTCTTTTCTTTGTTCAAGCAGATGTTTGGTTGCCAGTCGGTAAAAGAAGTTGTTTATGTGAGGACTTTGTCGGTAAATTTTTTAAAAGTTAGTCGGAAAAGTCGTGAGGACATAGTGAACTACTTAGACACTTTACGCAAAACCCCAAATTTAAATTGTACATTTTGTAATATCTTAATAAATGTTTTAAAGTACCTGACGGTACTTAAGAAAATTTTTTAAAAGTGATATGTGCTTTTAGAAAAATAATACTGAACTCGAGAGATTGGGTTTTTTTTGAAATTTCTGTGATTAATTTTAAATTTTTTTTAATTTGTTTAAAATACCTCAGCTTAATAAAAATTTTTTAAAATTTTTAATTTTTCTGTTAGTAGCCCACCGTTGTAATCCTGGGGGCAAATTTAATAATACTGATTTTAAAAGGATAATTGGACAAGGGATATGCTAAATTGTTAAAGAAAAACCCCAGTAAAGGGTGGATGCTAGAAGGGCAGTCCCTTTTAGTATTAAATGGGATCTCTAAAACTTTTAGAAAACGCGTTTTTTTTTAAAAGTGGTTGTGTTGGTATAGATGGTGGTTGGTTGGTATAATGGTGGTTTTTGTTGGTATAAAATGGTGGTGTTGTTGGGATGATGGTGGTTTGGGGTTGGATAGATTTGGGGGTGGTGTTGGTATAGATGGTTTGGGGTTGTTGGTATAGTTGGGGGTTTTTGTTGGTTTAGCTGGTGGGGGGTGTTTGGGATTGATGGTGGTTGTGGTTTGGGTTTTTAGGTTTTTTTGGGGTTTTTGGGATAGGGTGGTGGTGTTGTTGGTATGGGTGGTGGTTTTTTTGGTATAGATGGTGGTTGTGTTGGTATAGTTGGTGGTGTTAAATTGGGTTTTAGATGGTGGTTGGTTTTTTTGGATAGATGGTGGTTTTTTGTTGGTTTTTGATGGTGGTGTTGTTGGTATTTGATGGTGGTTTTTGGGTTTGGGATTTGTTGGGGGTGTTGGGTTTGGGATAGATGGTGGGGTGTTTGGGGATAGTTGGTGGTTTTGTTTTGGGATAGTTGGTGGGTTGGTTTGGGATAGATTTTGGGGGTTGGTTTGGTTTTTGATGGTGGGGGTGTTGGTTTGGGTGGGTGGGGGGTGTTGGTATAGATGGTGGGGGTGTTGGTATAGTTTGGGTTTTGTTGGTTTGGGTGGTGGTTTTTGTTGGTATAGTGGTTTGGTTTGGGGGTTTGGGTTTTTGTGGTGGTGTTTTTTGGGTATAGATCGTAGTGTTGTTTGGTTTTAGTTGGTAGTGGGTTTTTGGTATAGAGGGGTGGTGTTTTATTTAAAATGGTGGTTGTGTTTGGTTTTAGATGGTGGTGGTGTTTGGGTTTTGATGGTGGGGTTGTTGGTATTGATGGTGGTTGTGTGGTTTTAGATGGTGGTGGTGTTTTTGGGATTGAGGTAGTGTTGTTGGTATAGATGATGGTTGGGGGTTGGCATAGTTTGGGGGTGTTGTTGGTTAGATGGTGGTGGGGGTTGGCATAGATGGTGGGTTTTGTTGGTTTTAATGGTGGGGGTGGTGTTGGATTGATGGTGGAGGTGTTGGGATAGATGGTGGTGGTGGGGTTTTGGTTTTAGATGGGGTGTTGTTGGTTATAGATGGTGGTGGTTTTTGGGATAGATGGTGGGTTGTTGGATTTGATGGTTTGGGGGTGTTGGGGATGATGGTGGTTGTTGTTTTGGGATGATGGTGGTTGGGGTTGGTATAGATGGGGGTGTTTTTGGTTTTAGTTGGGGGGTGTGTTGGTATAGATTGGGGGTTTGGGGTTGGTATAGATGGTGGTGGGGTTGGTTAGATGGTGGTTTTGGTTGGTTTGGTTTTAAGGGTGGTTTGGGGTTGTTGGTTATTTGATGGGTGTTGTTGGGTATAGGGTTTTGGGGTTGTTCGTATAGGGTGGTGGTGTTGGTTTGGGATAGATCGTTGTGGGTTTTTGGTTTTAAAACGTAGTGTTGTTAGTATAGATGGTAGTGTTGGGTTGGGGATAGTTTGGGGGGGGTTTTGTTGATATTGATGGTGGTTGTGTTGGTATAGATGGTGGTGTTTTTTGGTATAATGGTGGTGGTTTGGGATAGTTTGGGGGTGGTGGTTTTGGGATAGATGGTGGTGGTGTTGGTTTTGTTTGGGGGGTGTTGTTGGTTAGATGGTGGTGGTGTTGTTATAGATGGTGGTGGTTGGGTTTGGTTTTAAAATGGTGGTGTTGTTGGTATGATGGTGGGGTGTTTTGGTTTTTGATGGGGGGGTTTTTGTTGGTTTTTTAAAGGGGGTGGTTTTTTTTTTATTTGATGGTGGTGGGGGTTGGTATAGATTGGTTTTGGGGTTGTTGGTATAGATGGTGGTGGGTTTTTTGGGTTTTTTGATGGTGGTGTTTTTGGTTAGATGGTGGTGGTGTTGGGTTTAGTGGTGGGGGGTGTTGGTATAGATGGTGGTGTTGTTGGTTTTTGATGGTGGTGGTTTGGGGTTTTTGTTTGGGGGTGTGTTGGTATTTGATGGTGGGGGTTGTTGGTATAGATGGTGTGGTGGTTTTGGGATAGGGTGGTGGTGTTGGGTTTGGTTTTAGATTTGGGGGGGGTTGTTTTTTAAGATGGTGGTGGTGTTGGTATAGATGGGGGTGTTTTTGTTATAGATGGGGTGTTGTTGTTATAGATGGTGGTGTTGTTTTGGGATAGATGGTGGTGTTGTTGTTATAGTGGGGTGTTGGGTTTGGTTTTAAAAGGTGGTTTTTGTTGTTATAGATGGTTGGGGGTTTTTTGGTATAGATGGGGTGGTTTTTGTTATAGATGGTGGTGGTGTTGGTTTTTGATGGTGGTGTTATTGATGGTGGTTTGGGGGTTTGGGTTTTGATGGTGGTTGTTGTTGTTATTTTGGGTGGTGGTGGGTTTTTGGTATAGATGGTGGTGGTGGGGGTTTTTTATTGTGGTGGTGTTGTTGGTTTTAGATGGGGTTTTTGGGGGGTTGGTATAGATGGTTGGGTGGGGGTTGGTATGTGGTGGTGTTGTTGGTATAGATGGTGGTGTTGTTGTTATAGATGGTGGTGGTGTTGGTATAGATGGGGGGGTGTTGTTTTGGGATGATGGTTTTGGGTGTTGGTATAGATGGTAGTGTTGTTGGGTTTTTTTGGTGGGTTTGTTGGTATAGATGGTTTTTGTTGGTTTAGATGGGGTGTTGTTTTTTAAAAGATGGTGGTTTTTGTTGGTATTTGATGGTTTGGGGTTTGTTGGGATAGTTTGGGGGTGTTGTTTGGGATAGTGGTAGTGTTGTTGGGTTTTGTTGGTAGTGTTGTTGGTATAGATGGTGGTTTTTGTTTGGGATAATGGGAAATGTTTTTGTTTTAGATGGGAGTGTTGTTTTGGGATTTGGGGTTTTGGTTTTGTGTTGTTGGTATAGATGGTGGTTTTTTGTTGGTTTTTAGATGGTGGTGGGTTTTTGGTAAGATTTGGGGGGTTGTTGGTTTTAGATGGTAGTGTTGTTGGTTTTGATGGTAGTGTTGTTGGTTTTTAGATGGTGGTGTTGGGGGGTATTGTTGGGGTTTTTGTTGGTTTAGTTTTGGGGGTTTGTTGTTTTAAGATTTGGGAGTGTTGTTTGGGAAGATGGTTTGTGTTGTTGGGGGATAGATGGTAGTGTTTTGGGTTTATATGTGGTAGTGTTGTTGGGTTTTGTTTGGGAGTGTTGTTGGGTAGTGTTTGGGGGTGTTGGTATTGATGGGTGTTGTTGGGATAGATCGTAAGTGTTGGGTTTGGTTTTAGTGGGGAGTGTTTTTGGTATAGACGGTGGTGTTGTTGGTATAGACGGTGGTGTTGTTGGTTTTAGACGGTGGTGGGGGGTTGGATGATGTTTTTTTTTGTTGGGGATAGATGGTAGTGTTGTTGGTTTTTTAAAGGGGGTGTTGTTGGTATTGACGGTGGGTTTTTTGTTGGTTAAAAAAAGGTTTGGGGTTGTTGGGTTTTTTTTGGTGGTGTTGTTTGGGAAAAGGCGGTGGTGTTGTTGGTTTTTTTTTGTAGTTTTGTTTGGGGGGAGATCGTAGTGGGTTTTTGGTAAAAGAGGGGAGTGTTGTTGGTATTGCGGTGGTGTTGTTGGTTTAGGGTCGTAGTTTGGTTGGGATTTAGGGGTTGGTTGGTGGGTTGGTTTAGGGTGGGAGGGTTTTTGGTTTCGATGGTTGGGTCGTGGGTTTGGTTTTGATGGGTTTTGGGGTTTTTTGGTATTGTTTGTTTGTTTTGTTGGTTTTTGATGGTGGTGTTTTTGGTATAGATCGTTGTGTTGTTGGTATAGTGGGGGTGTTGTTGGTATAATGTGGGGTTGTTGGTATAAAATCGTTGTGTTGTTGGGATAAAAGGGGGTGTTGTTGGTATTGATTTGTAAAAATGTTGTTGGTATAGATCGTAGTGTTTGTTGGTATAGATCGTAGTGTTGTGGTAGATCGTAAAGGGTTTTTGGTATAGATCGTTGTGTTGTTGGTTTTAGATCGTAGTGTTGTTTTGGGTTTTTAAAAGTTGTTTTTGTTGGTTTTGTCGTAGTGTTGTTGGTTTAGATCGTTGTGTTGTTGGTTTTGATGTAGTGTTGTTGGGATGATCGTAGTGTTTTTGGTATAGTCGTAGTGTTGGGGTTTGGGATTGTCGTAAATGTTGTTGGTATAGTTGGGGAGTGTTGTTGGTATATGGGGCGGTTTGGGTTGTTGGTACTGATGGTGGTTGGGGTTGGTATTTACCCGGGGGTGTTATTACAGACAGCAGCTGCAGACCAATTAGAGCAAAACCCGGTTTAAAAGGGACCAAAATTCTGTTCAAGTTTAAAAACCCTAAATTTCCCCTTGAGAAACCTTTAAATCAAACTACCTGATGCTTACTCTTGCAACATTGCAAAGCTTCTGATGACGTACGGAGATATGAAAGATCTGGAGCTAAAAATTTTTAAAACCCCGTGGAAAAAAAATATATATTTTTTCTTTTATATATATTTTTATATATATAAATTTTATTTATATATTATATATTAAATTTAATTTTAAGTTGCTCCAGGTAAGTTTTCCTGCACCATTAACAAAGTATTTTTAGAAAAATTAAAGCCAGACCCAAAAATTTTTAAACATTTAAAAAAATTTTTTAAAAAAAATTTTCCCGTAAATGTATGAAATTTTTTAGACAAAAAAGCCGCTGGGAGAAATTGCATTTCGTTGTTTTGGCATATTTCCCAGGAGAACCATTTAAAAAACATTCCCCACGTTTGAATTCAAAAAAGAATAAAAGCATTTCGGTTTTTTCTTTTTAAACTTTGAGAGTTTTGGCCCGTTACTAACCCTATAAAAAAATAAACGCTTTGTCCCCCGTAATAGTCTTTTGGAAATTTTTTTCTTTCGTGGGAATTTATGCATTTATTTTTTTAAATAATTGGCGCTTTTTTGGGAAAGGAAATTTTGATACACAAAAGCCCCCTTTGTTAAAATTTCTGTCTCCCCGTGGGGTTTTTTTGTTTTCTTGTTCCACTCACGCAATGTGTCTGTGTTCCCGAAAAAGTGATAAATGCCAAGTTTTTATATCGCCAGCGGAGGCAGCTTATCACACCACATAAGGAGGAACCCTTTTTTTTTAATTATATATAATACTATTTATTTATTTTATATTTTATATTTTTTATATATATTATTTTATATATATATATATTTTATATATAATATATAATTTTTTATTATTTTTATTTATTTTTTTATACACTGGCCGATTCCCCCCAAAGGTGGGTGGCCACAAAAAGGGAGGGGGGCCTCCAAGGCCCCGGGTGGCCCCAAAAAAGGGAAAAATTTCACCCTCATTCATCCATCACTGTCTTGCCAAAAAGGGTGCTTTTCACTACGTTTTTAAAAAATTTCCCATTAAAACACCCTCCTTCAGGGGTCAGGCAATGTACTTCCCCTTTCCAGGACTCAAGTCCCGGGCCGCCCGGTTTTTTCCCCCGAACCCCTTTTATAAATGTTACTTTGCTTCCACACTCCCAAAAGGGGCCCTCAAGTATTAAAAACCAAATTTTTTTCCATTCATCCTACCAAAAAAAGCCCCACGCATGCCCTGCTGGAAGCCCCAAGCCCCTGACACAAAAAAATCCTTTTCCCCCCCCCTCCAACCTTTCCTAGGCCGCCCCCCCCAAACCCTTTCCCTTTCCCCTAAGAATGATTCAACTTGAAGTTCATTCTGTTTGGGTCCAAATTTTCCAAACACACACAAACACACACACCCCACACCACACACCCACAACATATTTATATATATATATATATATATATATAATATATAAAATATAATATATTTATAACACCCCAAAAAGTTAATTCCTTTGAGTGTAGGTGCCCAAAAAGTGTAAAAAAACAGTGATAAGTGAGAGAGAAAATCATAATAAAGGGGGAGAAAAATGGTAGTGCCCCGTTAATTTTAACCCTCCCGTTGAAAGGGCTTCTTCAGCAGGTTTTAAAAATTAAAAGAGGATTTAAATTTTCATTAGAGAAAAAAAAGGAAAGTTTTGCTGCTAGGCGAGCGGGGGAAGTGGGACAGGAAGAATAGGTTTGGTTAAAGAAAAAAGATTGGAGGGGGTTTGAGAAGTTGGGCCCGGCTTAAAACCCAAAATTTCTGGGAAAAGTGCCCGGCTTAAACCAAACTTTTGAGGATTTAAAGTGCCCCCCCCCCTTTTTAACCCCGCACTGAGGATAAAATGCCAGGGTTAACCCAGTTTCTGAGGATAAAGTGCCAGGCTTAACCCCGCTACTGAGGATTAAAAGTGCAGGCTTAAACCCCGCTATGAGGATAATGTGCCCGGCCCTTTTCCCAAACTAATGAGGATAATGTGCCAAAGGGTTAACCCCGCCCCTGAGGATAATGTGCCGGCTTAACCCCGATATGAGGATAATGTGCCAGGCTTAACCCAGCTTCTGAGGATAAGGGGCCCAGGCCCTTTAAACCCAAAAACTGAGGATAAAGTACCCGGCTTAACCCAAAAACTGGGTTTAAAATGCCAGGCCCTTAAAACCCAACTAGGGATAAAGTGCCCGGTTAAAACCCCAATACCCGGGGGATAAAGTGCCGCTTAAACCCCAAAATATGAGGGGTTAAAGTGCCGGGGTTAAACCCCAAATACTGAGGATTTAAAATGCCAGGCTTAACCCCAAATTTTGAGGATAAAGTGCCAAGTTAACCCAAAATACTGAGGGAAAAAAAATCCCAACCTTTAAACCCAAACTACTGAGGATAAAAAGGGGCCCAAACTTTTAAACCCAAAAAATGAGGAAAAAAAGTGCCAAGTTAACCCAAAATTTTTTAGAAAAGTGCCAGGACTTAACTAGCTATGAGGATACAGAAAGTGCCCCGGGTTAACCCCCGTAATGAGGATTTTGGTTCCAGGCTTTAAACCCCGCTAATGAGGTTTAAGTGCCAAAGGGTTAACCCCGCTTTGGGAAAAATGTGCCGGTTAACCCAGCTAATTTAGGATTTGTTTCCCGGCTTAACCCCGCTAATGAGGGTAATGTGCCCGGTTAACCCAGTACTGAGGATAAAGTGCCAGGCTTTCCCCAATTAAATGGGAAAAAAGTGCCAGGCTTAAACCCCAAATACTGAGGATAAAGTGCCAGGCCCTTTAACCCAACCTTTCTGAGGTAAAATGCCAGGTTTTTCCCCAAATCTGGGTTTAAAATGCCAGGGTTAACCCCAAAAAACTGAGGAAAAAAGTGCCAAGCTTAACCCAACTTAAACAGGGGGTAAAGTGCCAAAACTTAACCCAGCAAAGGGGGATACAGAAAATGCCAGGCTTTCCCCCGCTACTAAGGATAAAGGGGCCAGGCTTTTCCCCGTACTGAGGATAAGGTGCCGGCCCCTTTAACCCCGGTTTTTGAGGTTAAAAAAAAATGCCAGGATTTAAACCCGCTTCCCGAGGAATTAAAATGAAGAATTAACCTTTGTACTGAGGATAGAGAAAGTGGGCCGACTTAAACCCAAACTACTGAGGATAAAAATGCCAGGTTAACCCCGGTTTCTGGGATAATGTGCCAGATTTTTCCCCCGCTACTGAGGTTTAATTTTGCCGACTTTTAACCCCCGTAATGAGGATAATTTTACCCAAACTTAACCCCCCTACTGAGGTTTAAAAAAAAGTGTCAGGATTAACCCCGCCCAATGGGATAAAGTGCAAAGGGTTAAACCCCGTACTGAGGATAAAGGGGCCAGCCCCTTTTAACCCCGCTACAGGGGTAGAGAAAGTGCCAGACCCTTTAACCCCCTACTAAGGGTAAAGGGGCCAGGGTTAAAACCCGCTACTGAGGATAAAGAAAGTGCCAGGATTTTAACCCCGCTACTGAGGATAAAGTGCCAGAATTAACCCAGCTACTGAGGACAGGGGAAAAATTTCCAGACTTAACCCCGTATGGGATAAAGTCCCCGGCTTAACCCAGCTTCTGAGGAAAAAGGTGTCAGACTTAACCCCGCTACTGAGGATAAAGTGCCAGGCTTTTAACCCCGTACTGGGAAAAAAAGTGCGGCTTAACCCAGCTCTGAGGATAAAAGACGTACCAGCTTTTTCCCGCTTTCTGAGGATAAAAAAGACGTCCCGACTTAAAACCCGGGTACGAGGATAGAGACAGTACCCAGGGGCTTAACCCCGCTATGAGGATAAAAAAAGGCCAAAGGGTTAACCCAGTAAATGAGGATAGAGGGAAAAAACCGACTTAACCCAGTAGGGGGATAGAGAAAGTGGGTGAAATTAAAACCCCGCTTACTGAGGATTGAGAAAATGCCAGGAAAAAACCAAACTGAGGATAAAGTGCCCGGCCCTTTAAACCCCGTAATGGGGTAAAGTGCCGGCTTAAAACCCCGTACTGAGGATAAAGTGCCGGCTTTAACCCAGCTATGGGATTAAAAAAGCCCGAATTAACCCCGTAATGGGGGATAGAGAAAATACCCCGAAATTTAAAAATGCAACCCGAGGATAAAATGCCAGGAACTTAAAACCCCCCTACCCGAGGGATTAAAGTGCCAGGCTTAACCCCGTAAGGAAAAGGGTTAAAAATGCCAGGTTAACCCAGCTACTGAGGGGAAAAGAAAGTAAAAAATTTTGACAAAATGTGCAACTCTTGGGTATCTTTATTGAGGAAACGGAAACTTTCCCCCAAAGTGGTTCATCAAATCCCTACAAAGGAGGGAAACTGAACAGGAGAAGAATGAGGTAAAAAGTCCCTCAACCTTTTAGTCGATGTGGTCGTCAAACAATCATGAATTGGAAAACAGCAATGAGCGGAAAAAGTTGCCCTTTTTACCGTAGACAGGAGAGGTTTTAAACAGGCGTAGGTGGTTTAATTTTTTTCAAAAGTGGAAAGTAGGTTTGGGTCCCAAAGGGGTTTGGTAAGGGTTGCCCAATATTTACAAAAACCTAATATTTACCATATGCTGCCAAATTTTTTCAAAATTGAGGACTTTAAAACCCCACGTCGACTCCAGGCTGAGAGATGATTACCTCATTTCATTTTTTCACCATTTTGGAATGAAGAAAAACCCTGACTGGCGAAAAAATTTTTTCAGTAAATATTCTCAGATGTTACAAAGTGTTTCAAATTTTTCAACTTGCCAGTTTTTTAACCAAATTCCATATACGGGAATGTGGATTTTTTTAGAGCGCCCGCATGGGCCCCTGCTGTCAAAATACTAGCATAAAAACCAAAAGGTTTTAAAATGCTGAAACAGCCCTTGGGGTGAGGTTTGTTGGCCGAGTGTTTGGATTTTGTGTGAATAAAAAAATTTTCTTGGAATGCACTTTTGGAAACCCCACGGTTTTGGTTTCAGTGTTCCTCTAGTTATTATTTGCCTTCGTGGGGGTTTTTCGTCTTATAAATGAGGGTTTGGGTTTTTCTCAGGGGATGTCGGCCCCGGAATTTTTAATGTACCGAGACAATGCAAAAGATCTGTGCCAAGGGGTTTTTTTTTTTCTTACATAAACATACACAACCCCCACCCCACACAAACACACACACACAAAACACACCCCACACACACACACACATAACCACACACCCCCACACCACACACAGGGGTTTCCCACTCTTTTTGACAAAATGCAGGCTTTGATGTGTTGATTGCAAAACGAAAAGGGGGCCCAGACCTTAAACGTTTTAAAATTTCCTTTTTTTGGTTTATTATGTGTGTGTGTGTGTGGTGTGTGTGTTTGTCATGCCGAATAGATACAACTTGCACTTTTAGCTTAAATAGCTCTTCTTACCGAATAAAGCAACCTAAAATTTTTGTATGCAATAATTTCACAAAAAAAACTAACGAAAAAAAATGTATTTAATTGTATTTGTTTATTTTAAAATTTACTGTAAACGTATTTAAAACATATATTAGCTGGATTAGGCTAACTTAAATTGCGTTTGTTATAATAAAGTTAGGTAAGTTTTCTAAGGTTCTTTTATTACAAAATTATTAATTTTTACATAAACATAAATGAAAAAAAAATATATCTTATAAACGTATAAGAGAAAATATTACGAAGGACTTAATGAGTTCTTGCTAACAGACCAATTTGATCTATTTGGCAGGTTAAAAGGCCGGCTATATGACCTCCAAAACACAGGCCCCTCCACACTAGGGCCTCACAGTTAGTTTATAAGTATAAACAAACCCAATAAAACAGCCTAAAACTTAAACACCCCAAACTTAAACACTTGAGATCTCTAAGCTTTTAGAATCGCGTTTTTTGTAACAAATGGGGGCCTGTCCGGGAGCCTTGATCCAAGGTGTTGGAGAAATTGTCCAGTTTGACATACTAGTACTTCTATGGTCAAACACTTTGAGTACTTTCCTAATCTGAAGACTTTGAGTTTAGTCTTGTACAACATACCAGGTGGATGTATGTACTTGACTGAGTCTCTTGATCCAAGGAGATGGAAATACTGTTTATGAGCTCTAGCTCTTGTGGTGTCATTGTAACATTTTTGACGTGTATTTGGGCACTTCCCCATTTAAAATTAACGTTTTTTCTGACCACAATCCACTCACCTACATAAACACTATGAAAAGTAAAAATGCTAGGATCATGAGGTGGGCCCTCAGAATCCAACCTTATTCTATTAGTATAAAACACATAAGTGGTCATTGTAATGTAATTGCTGACGCTCTGTCCTCGTCCTTAATAATTATCAGTTACATTAAATTAACGTAATTTTATGCCCAAATACCTTTTGTTACTTGCTATCTCAATTCAGTAAAGTAACTTAATCCACCAGCCCATATTAACTATATATACTCATGTCATGTCTAATTATTATATTTATATATTCACAGTAATGTTGTGTGAGGAGGAGACAAGCTGAGTGTTGAGTGAGTAGTGTGGTGCGGGTGATGTACTGCGTGACGCAACACTGTCCTGTCGCAGACCCCCCCCTCACTACACACCTTAAGCTGTTTCATACTCAGATGTTCATACTGCCTCGCATTCCACAACCACTACTTAAGAGTGGAATGCAGTCTCCTCTACTATGATCGAGCCTCAACGTGCCCTCCTTGTCAGCGCTATCTTGTCTCTACACTGATGTACATAACCACGAGTATGAAGAGATACGATACTGTGTACTGCCCTAGTACTAGGGGCATATCCTAGTGACGGACGCTGTGAAATTGTAGAGGTGCTTGGCACAAGAGAGACTCATTAATATTTATATTGATAATTGTATTGATATGAGTAATCAGAAATAATGTGAAAGACATTAATGCAACTCCTAGTGCTACCCTCTGTCGTGTTGGGGGGGGGGTGTTGCAACCCCTGAATGGGTTACAATGATTATTATGTATATATAATGTATATTACCTTTTCATTTAATTTTATATTGCTAATATTTGCGATAATAGCTAAATCGTAAATGTATGACTTTATATTATTATTTGACTGTTATATTGTTATTTAGCTTATGTTGTTAGGATGTACATAATATGTGCTCAGTTAGTCTTGATTGTCAAACTACTGTAATTATCTCTTGTCGCTCGTTATACTGCCGGCTTCTGAGCTGCAGTTGTCCACGTAGCTATCACGTGATCGAGGGGGGGGTGTCCTCACCTCTCGTGAAGTTTTCAGTCTGCTCTAGACTCGCTTGCTGGTTGGACAGATTGTCTGTCTCATTATTCTTGTTAGTTCTGTAGAACTTTGTTCACAGAACATTGTATAGACTTTGTGATTTTCGACGTTGTACTGAGGTTGTGTGTCAAATAGACACTCTGAACATCTCAGGTCCTTAGCTATAGCTTCTGACCTAATTTTGTACTGGTTCCTGTGTATTGTCACAGTCACAGTTTTTCCTATGCTGAACATAGATTCAGTATTATGGGAGTTTTGTAACTTTTGTGGAGGATCTGCTGATGGTCCCTACTTAGTGTCGTTATATTATCTCCTTGATCCTGATTGTGTCGCAGTCGCATATTGCATTGCTATTGGGCTTAGCATTCTTTGTTGTTCAAGCAGACTGTTCGGGTTGCCAGTCGGTCAAGAAGTTAGTTTATTTGAGGACTTTGTCAGTCACTTGTTTAAGTCTTATTCGAGTCTTGAGACATAGCTAACTACTTAAGAGCACTTACACGCATACACACACTTACTTGTACATATTTGTAATATCTTATTAAATGTTAATGTACCTGACGGTACTTAAGAATTATAAATGTGATATGTGCTTTCAGCACAATAATATGAACTCGAGAGACTGATTTTATTTTGATTGCTGTGATTTAATTTACTTTGATAATATACTCTTAGACAACTTATAGACTTAATAAATTTATTAAATTTTAATTTTTCTAGTAGTACCTACCAGTTGTAATCCTAAAGCACTATTGAACCATACTGAATTTTAATGGATAATTGGACAGGATACTGACTACTTGTTACGAAAACCCAGTACCAGGCTGGATGCTAGAAGGCAGTCCTTTCTAGTATTCACTGGAGATCTCTAAGCTTTTAGAATCGCGTTTTTTGTAACCACACACACACACACACACACACACACACACACACACACAGGATTTCCTACTCTTTTGCAACACTGCAGGCTTCTATGTGTTGATTGCACACGAAAGTGCCTAGACCTATCGTTTAATTCCTCTGTAGTTATTATGTGTGTGTGTGTGTGTGTGTGTTTGTTCATGCCGAATAGATACAACTTGCACTTTTAGCTTAAATAGCCTTCTTACCGAATAAAGCAAGCTAAAATTTTGTATGCTAATAATTTCACAAAAAAAACTAACGAAAAAAAATGTATTTAATTGTATTTGTTTATTATTAATTACTGTAAACGTATTTAAAACATATTTATCTGGATTAGGCTAACTTAAATTGCGTTTGTTATAATAAAGTTAGTAAGTTTTCTAAGGTTCTTTTGGTACAAAATTATTAATTTTTTTACATAAACATAAATGAAAAAAAAAATATATCTTTAAACGTATAAGAGAAAATTTTACAAGTGACTTAATGAGTTCTTGTAACAGACCAATTTGATCTATTTGGCAGGTTAAAAGCCGCCATATAGACCTCCAAAACACAGGCCCCCCACACTAGGCCTCACATTAGTTTATAAGTATAACAACGCAATAAAACAGCCTAAAACTTAAACAACCCCAAACTTAAACACCGAACACGGTATTGTGCCTTTTTGTATTTACTGAACACGAAACTTAAACACCAACCACAGGTCACCACGTGTTGACACACACACACACACATACACTTGTATTACAGCTGATTTACACACAACACACACACACAACACACACACACTATTAAAAGACAACAACACACACACACACACAACACACACACATACACAGAAACACACACACACAACAGCACACACAAAACACAGAAACAACACACACACACACACACACAAAACACAAAAACACACACACACACACACACACACACACACAACAACACACACACACACACACAACACAACACACACACACACACACACATCACCACAACACACACCCAAAAAGACACACAACAACACAACATACACACACCCAACACAGACACACACACACACACACATACACAACAGAAACAAACCACACAAACACACACACACACACACCACTCTCCCCGGCAACTCTGCCCAGGTATAATACACGTCCGTCGGACTTCGTCCAGAACAAGTCCCCGTCCACTGTCATTACCGGAGCGTTTTTTACACATTATTTTTTACAATGCCCTGAGTAATATCTTGATAAAATTAGCGTAATATAATTTATCCTGAGCCTATCTAAAGTTAGTAAGAATGCAAGTGTGCGTAAAGTTAGCTTTAAGACAATGCATGTAAAAACAGCTTTAATACAAGCGTGTGTGTGTGTGCAAAGCCAGCTTTATACAAAAGTACTCACCTAATTGTACTCACCTAATTGTGGTTGCAGGGGTCGAGACTCAGCTCCTGGCCCCGCCTCTTCACTTATCGCTACTGGATCCTCTTTCTCTCTGCTTCCTGAGCTTTGTCATACCCTTTTTAAAACTATGTATGGTTCCTGGCTCCACTTCTTCACTTGCCTAGGCTATTCCACTTGCTGACAACTCTATGACTGAAGAAATACTTCCTAACGTTCCTGTGACTCGTCTGAGTCTTCAGCTTCATTGGACCCTTTCCCTGTGTCCCCTCTCTGGAACATCCTATCTCTGTCCACCTTGTCTATTCCCCGCAGTATCTTGTATGTCGTTATCATGTCTCCCCTGACCCTTCTGTCCTCCAGTGTCGTCATCCGATTTTCCCTTAACCTTTCCTCGTACGACATTCCCTTGAGCTCTGGGACTAGCCTTGTTGCAAACCTTTGTACTTTCTCTAACTTCTTGACGTGCTTGACCAAGTGTGGGTTCCAGACTGGTGCTGCATACTCCAGTTATGGGCCTAACATACACAGTGTACAGTGTTCTTGAACGATTTCCTTATTAAGGTTCGGAACGCTATTCTCAGGTTTGCCAGGCGCCCGTATGCTGCAGCGGTTATTTGGTTGATGTGTGCCTCCGGTGATGTGCTCGGTGTTATGGTCACCCCAAGGTCTTTCTCCCTGAGTGAGGTCTGTAGTCTTTGTCCACCTAGCCTATACTCTGTCTGCGGTCTTCTTTGCCCCCCCCCAATCTTCATGACTTTGCATTTGGCTGGATTGAATTCGAGAAGCCAGTTACTGGACCACATGTCCAGCCTCTCCAGGTCTCTTTGCAGTCCTGCCTCATCCTCGTCCGATTTAAATTTTTCTCATCAACTTCACATCATCTGCGAACGGACACTTCAGAGTCTATTCCTTCCCTCATGTCGTTCAATATATCAAAAAAAAGCACTGGCCTAGAACTGACCCCTGTGGGACCCCGCTCGTAACAGGCGCCCACTGTGATACCTCTTCACGTCCCCAATGACTCGTTGCTGCCCCCCTGTCAGGTTTTCCCTTATCCATTGCAGTGCCCCTTTTACGGTCCCTGATCCTCCGCTTTTGCACTAATCTTTGGGGGAAAAGTTCAAAGGCCTTCCTGAGTCTAGGAAAACGAATTACCCCCCCTCTCTCTCGTGTCTTATTTCTGTTCCCTTTGTCATAAAACTCCGGGGTTTGTGATACAAGATTTGCCTTCCCTGAACCCATGGGTTTTCATTTAAAATCTTGTTCCTTTTCCATTTTTCGACCATCTCCTCTGTTAATTTCTCCATGACCTTGCAAGATACATGTCAAGACACGGTCGTATTTTAGTGCCTCTTTTGTTCCTTTCTTAAATATGGGGACTACATTAGCTGTTTCCCTTTTCTCAGGTAGTTGCCCAGTTTAAGGGATGGTTGAAGATTGTGGGTTAGAGGACCCCCAAATCTTCCGTCCTTCCTAAGGCCCCAAAGGGGAGATGTTGTCCGGTGTGTTGTGTTGTGTGTGTGTGTGTGGAGTGGTGTTAAAGCCAGTTTTTAAATCAAAGGTGTGGGGTTGTGTAAGGTCACTTTAATACAAGTGGTTGTGTGTGTGGTGTGTGTTTGGTGTGTTTGTGTGTGTGTGTGTGTGTGTGTGTGTGTGTGTGTGTGTGTAAAGCGCTTTAATACAAGTGGTGTTGTGTGTGTGTGTGTGTTGTGTGGTGTGGTGTGTTTGTATGTTGTAAAGTCAGTTTAATAAAAGTGTGTGTGTGTGTGTAAAGTATTTTAATAAAAGTGTGTGTGTGTGTGTTAAACCCAGTTTTAAATAAAAGTGTTGTGGTGTGTGTGTGTAAAGCCAGCTTTAATTAAGTGTGTGTGTGTGTGTGTGGTGTGTGTGTGTGTTGTAAACCCAAATTTTTAAATAAAGCGTTGTGTGTGTGGTAAAGCCAGCTTTAATAAAAAGGTGTGTGTGTGTGTGTGTGTAAAGCCAGCTTTAAACAAGTTTTGGGGTTTTGTTAAAGCCGCTTTAATTACAAGTGTGTGTGTGTGTGTGTGTAAAGCCAGCTTTAATAAAAGTGTGTTTTGTGTGGTGTTTTTGTGTGTGTGTACTACCTGTTGTATCACCTAGTTGGGGGTTGCAGGGGTCGAGTCCGAGCTCCTGGCCCCCCCTTTCAGGGTCGCTCTAGGTCACCCCCCTGAACCATAGTTTTATGTACCTCTGTTAAAGCTATGTTGGATCCTGACTCAATACATCGTTTCCCAAACTTTTCCATTTCCTGATACTCTGGGGCTGAAGAAAATTTCCAAATCCCTTTGATTCATCTGTGTCTTCAATTCCAACTGTGTCCCCTTGTTACTGGCCCAGTCTCTGGAACATCCGTTTTTGTCCACCCTTGTCAATTCCCCCCAGTTTTTTGTAAGGGTTATCATGCCCCCGTGTGTGGTGTGGTGTGTGGTGTGTGAAAAAAGTCAGCTTTTACGATGTGTGTGGTGTGTGGTGTGTGTGTTGTTGTGTGTGTGTGTTGTGTTTTTTAAGTCAGTTTTACTGCAAGTGTGTGTGGTGTGTGAAAAAGTCAGGGTGTATAAATCAGCTTTACATGGGCACGCGGGTCTACAGTTGTGAAATACAACACCTATCTCTGGTTCTTCTTTTTTGGGTGTTCTGATTTTTCTTTTCAGCGAAAAAAAATGTGTTTGCAATTTTCCCTTTCAAAAGATTATTCTTGCCATTTCAATTTGGCTCTTACACGTGAATCGGAAAGCTGGTGCATAATTTTTTTTTTCCCCCGGGAGTGGGCTTGGAACACAAAGTATAACCCGCCTTGGTTCACAAGCAAAGATATTACCAGCCTTTGGGAACACAAAACAAAGATATAGACAGCCTTGGTAACACAAGTAAAGGTATATACCAGGCCGGTAACACAAGTAAAGGTATATCCCACCCCGGTAACAAAAAGAAAAAGGTATTACCACCCCGGGGTCCCAAAAGAAAAGGTATATACGCCCGGAAACAAGTAAAAATTACCAGCCCTGGAACACAAGAAAAAGGTAAAAACCACCCCTGGAAACACAACAAAGGTATATACACCCCTGAACCAAGAAAAGGTTTTATACCCCTTGGAAACCCAAAAGCAAAGGAAAACCCCCCTGGTAACCAAGAAAAGGTATATACCACCCTTGGGTAACACAAGAAAAGGGATATACCGCCCTGGAAAAACCAAAAAGGTAAACCAGCCTTGGTAACACAATAAAGGTATATACCAGCCCGGGGTAACAAAGAAAAGGATTCCAGCCCGGGTAACACAAAAAAGGTATATACCACCCTTGGGTAACACAAGAAAAGGGTATATCCCACCCGGTAAACACAAGAAAAGGATTACCCCCCCGAAACCCAAAAACCAAAGGGGTAATCCCAGCCTGGAAACACAAGAAAGGAAATATACCCCTGGTAACACAAGGGTATATCCACCCCTGTAACACAGAAAAGGTAATACCAACTGGTAACACAAAAGGTTATATCCCAGCCCTGGAACACAAGTAAAGGGAATATATGCCCTAGAAACACAAAATATATACCAGCCCTGATAACACTACCACCCTTTGTAAAACAAGCAAAGTATATCCCAGCCCGGTAATACAAAAAAAAGTATAACCCCCGGGTAACACAAGAAAAGGTTTACCAGCCCGGTAACACAAGAAAGGGTATATCCCACCCCGGGAAACCCAAAAGCAAAGGTATAACCCGCCCTGGTAACAAAAGAAAAGGTAAATCCGCCCTGGTAAACAAACAAGGGGGTATTACCACCCTGGAAAAACCAAGAAAAGGGTATATACCAGCCCGGGTAACACAAGTAAAGGTATATACCAGAAATGGTAACACTGCAGAGTTCAAAAAAATTTTTCCAACCAAGGGGTAAAAAAAATATCCACCCCACAGAAAATATTAAAAAAAAAATTTTTTTGAGAATTTTTTGCAGCATCGTGTGAGAAATCCGACATTTTACCTTTCTGGAAAAAAATCGTTTCAAACGCTGAAGTGTGTGGAATATGCAAGTCGTCCTCCGTCCTGCCCCACACGGCCCTAAGGTTGTTTTGCTTGGGGTTGAGTTTAGTGCCCTTTTTTTTGCAATAAAACTGGATGATGGATCCGCCCCACTACCTCACTCTCCAGTTGTTCCCTTCCCCCTTACCAAGCAAACCAAAAACACAACCCCGGTGACCAGTGTTAAACTCCCTTAAAAAGCAACCAACACATCAACCCCGGGGGATCCAGTGTTAAAATCCATTAAAAGAAAAAAACCCCAAAAATTTTAAAAAATTTAACCAAGAAAAAAATCCCCGGGTTATTTTTTTAAAAAAAAACCAAGAAAAAATAAGGGAAAATTTTAAATTTTATACGAAACAAACCAAAAAAGGGGTTTTTTAAAAAAAAAAAAACAAAAACCCTGTGACCGGGTTTTCCCAAAAAAAAAAAATAAACCAGTTTGGGGGGTTTTGGGGTTTTTTAAAAATCAAAAAAACCCAAACAATGGGAAAAGGGGGAAAAATTTTTTAAAAGAAAAAAACAACCCGGTCCGGGGGAAAATTAAAAAAAGCCCAACAAAAAAGGGGCAAAAAGCCCCCAAAAAAACCAAAAAAAGGGGGGGGAAAAAATAAAAAAGGGCCCCAACCAACCCTGGGGCCGTGTTTTAAAAAAATAAAACCAAGAAAAACCCCAAAACCGGGTGGTGAAAAAAACCTTTTTTTCCCCAAAAGGAAAATTTCCATAAAGAAATTTTTAAACCTTAAAAAAGGGGTTTTATTGAAGAACGTAATTAAAAACCCCTTTGCCCCGGAGGGGGTTTTTAAAATTTTTTTTTTTTTTTTTAAATTTATTTAAAATTTTAAAATTATATAAAAAAAAAATATATTTTTTAAAAAAACAAAAAAATTTTTGGGGGGAACCAAACCTAAAACCCAAAAAAGGATTTTTCACCCACACGGACCAGCATCAGCATTACTAAGATATTTAAAAATGCATTGTTAATACTCTATAATCGATGCATGCAGGGATGAATGAAAAGCTGTAAGCCTTGTCCCTGAAAATGCTGGCCCGTGTGGGTAGATTTTTAAAACATTGAGTACCTTTTTCCAAAGGGTTTGTAGGTTCAGTCTCCTTTAGCCAGGATCAGGTGTGTGTATATTGTGGTAATGGTGGTATATAAAATATATATATAATATAATATATATATATATTTAAAAAATATATAAATAGTCGTGCCGTATGAAAATGGCAAAAACAAAACTCATTTAAATTAATTCTTTCCAAAATTAACTTTATAGTTAAAAATATATTTTTTCATTAAGATGTTTAAAAAATTTTTAAAATTTTTCACCAAAAGGAAATTTTGAAAATTTACTAACCTTATTACAATTTTAAAAAAATTTATTTTTGCCCAACCCACAAAAAATATTTTAGTTTTTTTTTTACAATAATTTAATACAAAAAAAACACGTAAATTATTTTTTTTTGTTAGGTTGAAGATTTGGCGAAATTATTGCATACCCAAATTTTTACTGTCCCCATACGACAAAATGAGCGTTTCTATTTAAGCCAAGATCGCAAATTTTGCCTATTCGGCAGACATTTTTATATTATTTTATTTTAAATATATTATATATTTATATTTTGTAGGAAGGGAAGGTACCTAGGGAATTTGGGAGAGAGCAGCATAGTTTTTCCTTTGTAAAAGGCAAAGGGGACAAAAGGGTGCAAAAATTATAGGGGGTAGTTTGTTGAGTATACTTGGTAAAATTATGGTAAGTTTTTTATTTAAAGAATTAAAAGTAAGATGAGAATAGGGGAAACGATGAACAAGGAGGCTTTAGGAAAGGTACGGGGGTTTTTACAGTGAAAATATAATAACATATTTAGATAAGGCTAAAAAGGTCTTTGTGGATTTATGGATTTGGAAAAAGGGATATACAGGGTGGATAGGGGGGGAATGGCAGATTTGCAGTGTATGGTGAGGTTACTGAAAGCAGTGAAGAGTTTTTACGAGGATAGTGAGGCTCAAGTTAGAGTACATAGGAAAGAGGGAAATTATTTCCCAGTAAAAGTAGGCCTTAGACAAGGATGTGTGATGTCACCGTGGTTGTTTAATATATTTATAGATGGGGTTGTAAGAGAAGTAAATGCGAGGGTCTTGGCAAGAGGAGTGGAGTTAAAAGATAAAGAATCACACATAAAGTGGGAGTTGTCACAGTTGCTCTTTGCTGATGACACTGTGCTCTTGGGAGATTCTGAAGAGAAGTTGCAGAGATTGGTGGATGAATTTGGTAGGGTGTGCAAAAGAAGAAAATTAAAAGTGAATACAGGAAAGAGTAAGGTTATGCGGATAACAAAAATATTAGGTGATGAAAGATTGGATATCAGATTGGAGGGAGAGAGTATGGAGGGGTGAATGTATCAGATATTTGGGAGTGGACGTTGTCAGCGGATGGGTCTATGAAGGATGAGGTGAATCATAGAATTGATGAGGGGAAAGGGTGAGTGGTGCACTTAGGAGTCTGTGGAGACAAAGAACTTTGTCCTTGGAGGCAAAGACGGGAATGTATGAGAGTATAGTTTTACCAACACTCTTATATGGGTGTGAAGCATGGGTGATGAATGTTGCAGCGAGGAGAAGGATGGAGGCAGTGGAGATGTCATGTCTGAGGGCAATGTGTGGTGTGAATATAATGCAGAGAATTCGTTAGTTTGGAAGTTAGGAGGAGGTGCGGGATTACCAAAACTGTTGTCCAGAGGGCTGAGGAAGGATTGTTGAGGTGGTTCGGACATGTGGGGAGAATGAGCGAAACAGAATGACTTCAAGAGTGTATCAGTCTGTAGTGGAAGGAAGGCGGGGTATGGGTCGGCCTAGGAAGGGTTGGAGGGAGGGGGTAAAGGAGGTTTTGTGTGCGAGGGGCTTGGACTTCCAGCAGGCGTGCGTGAGCGTGTTTGATAGGAGTGAATGGAGACGAATGGTTTTAATACTTGACGTGCTGTTGGAGTGTGAGCAAAGTAACATTTATGAGGGGCTCAGGGAAACCGGCAGGCCGGACTTGAGTCCTGGAGATGGGAAGTACAGTGCCTGCACTCTGAAGGAGGGGTGTTAATGTTGCAGTTTAAAAACTGTAGTGTAAAGCACCCTTCTGGCAAGACAGTGATGGAGTGAATGATGGTGAAAGTTTTTCTTTTTCGGGCCACCCTGCCTTGGTGGGAATCGGCCAGTGTGATAATAAATATATATATATATATAGTTAAATTATGAAGCGTGAAATTGTTCTTTCATACTTGTTATAGAAGGTTGTACAGAAATAATAAGCCAGCCTAATAACTGAATAAACGAATAAGTGAATAAACGAAGTGAATAAAGGAATAACTGAATAAACGAATAACTGAATAAACGAAGTGAATAAACGAATAATTGAATAAACGAATAACTGAATAAACAAATAACTGAATAAACGAATAACTAAATAAACGAATAGCTGAATATGTTGTAATAAAGTTGGTAGAATTACCGACAATATGTAAAGTAAAAGGACACAAGTGCAACTAATGTGACATTTATTGTGGCAACGTTTCGCTCTCCAGGAGTTTTATCAAGCCATTACAAACAATACATGGACACAGAGGGTATATAAAGGCTCAGAGTGAGGTGAATACTAGTGAGGTACCATTTCGTTGTTCACTAGTGGTAGTGGTAGTAGTAGTAGTAGTAGTGGTAGTGACAAAAGTAATACAATATGGTAGAGCAATTAATTCGTACATGAGTAAAAGGATATAAAAGCTATTACTTGGGTAACATAAAAATAGGTTGGACAAATATAGACTGGAATGAGGCAGCTTGTTTTCAGTGTTCACTCTCTGTGCTTTGTGTAGTATAACAGGAGAGACTATGTGATGGCAGGGTTTACCGTTTTCAGGAGGATTCTTGCTAAGACTTCGGAGATGGTGAAGCTGCCGTTGTTTTGTTTAACTGTATTCGAAACAGCGATCAGTGCTGATTCGAGGCACTTGCGTCTGCGGAAATTAGTTTCTTTTGATCACTAATTGGGGTCTCTGAATTTCATGAGATGATTGGTGGAATTTCGGTGTTGTACACAGGCGTTGTTCAAGTTATCGTTCCTACATGCGTAATGTATTCATGAGGCGGGTGTCGAGGTTTCTGGCTGTTTCACCTACGTAAATCTTGTCACAGCCTCCACAGGGTATAGTGTCAACTCCTCCATTGACTGGTTCGTGGTGCTTGGATTTTGTCCTGGTTATATCCTTTATTGAAGTGCTAGAAGCCATGGCGACTCTAGTGTTAGTTTGTGAAAATACTTTTGAGACGTTCAGTGCAACCTGACTGTTGGGAAGAATTATAACTTTGCTGGGAGTGGTGTTGATGCGTGGAGAATTTATGATCTGAACAGCTAGCTCTTTTCTTGCAGTCTTTGATGAAAAAAAGAAGGAAAATGTAACTCTGTGAATGTTTGGTGAATGTATGTACACTCCTCGTCAAGAAAACTCAGGACTACAAATATCAGTATGCTCTTAGGAAAAACCCGATGATGATGCCTCTTTTGTCTTGGTATCTTGACTGGAATAGAAGTGTGTGAGATCATTTTTATTGGTGGGTTTCCGATAAACTTGAAATCATAGGTTGTTGTCTACTTTGTGAATGAGGACGTCGAGGAAAGGTAGCTTGTCATTGGACTCTTCTAGTGTAAACTGGATCGCCGGTTCAACTGCGTTGAGCCTTGCCTGAAGATCCGTACATCAAAACGTTTTGGAGTTATTACGAGGACATCGTCCGACTACGTAACCAAGTGACGCTTGAAGGGATGATGTTGGCGAAGTGTTCGGACTCTAGGTGTTCCATGTATAAGTTGGCTAGGATGGCACTTATGGGGGACCCATTCCCATGCCGTAGTTTGTTTGTAGAGCTTGTTATTGAAAGAAAAACAGTTGAAATTAACACAGAGTTCAATTAAGTCAACAAAATCTCCGGGAGGTAGAGGAAGATTAAGGTCCTGATTGACTTTACATCGTAGAACCTCGATGGCTTTTTTGGTAGGTACTTTTGTGAAGAGGGAAGTCACATCCAAACTGCTTAGTTTCTTCTGGGGACCATCAGCCCCGCTCATCTTAAACACTCGGGTGACCTTCTCAACCGCATCCGTAACCTCTCCATCCGTAACAAGAAACTAAGCAGTTTGGACGTGACTTCCCTCTTCACAAAAGTACCTACCAAAAAAGCCATCGAGGTTCTACGATGTAAAGTCAATCAGGACCTTAATCTTCCTCTACCTCCCGGAGATTTTGTTGACTTAATTGAACTCTGTGTTAATTTCAACTGTTAATTTCAACTGTTTATACAGCAGGTTAGGTCCCGGGCTACTGGAGGGCCCCGTTTATACAGCAGGTTAGGTCCCGGGCTACTGTACGGCCCCGTTTATACAGTAGGTTAGGTCCCGGGCTACTGTACGGCCCCGTTTATACAGCAGGTTAGGTCCCGGGCTACTGGAGGGCCCCGTTTATACAGCAGGTTGGGTCCCGGGCTACTGTACGGCCCCGTTTATACAGTAGGTTAGGTCCCGGGCTACTGGAGGGCCCCGTTTATACAGCAGGTTAGGTCCCGGGCTACTGTACGGCCCCGTTTTTTACAGCAGGTTAGGTCCCCGGGGTACTGGAGGGCCCCGTTTATACAGCAGGTTGGGTCCCGAGCTACTGTACGGCCCCGTTTATACGGCAGGTTAGGTCCCGGGCTACTGGAGGGCCCCATCTATACAGCAGGTTAGGTCCCGGGCTACTGTACGGCCCCCTTTATAAAAGCAGGTTAGGTCCCGGGCTACTGGAGGGCCCCGTTTATACAGCAGGTTAGGTCCCGGGCTACTGGAGGGCCCCGTTTATACAGCAGGTTAGGTCCCGGGCTACTGTACGGCCCCGTTTTATACAGCAGGTTGGGTCCCGGGCTACTGTACGGCCCCGTTCATACGGCAGGTTAGGTCCCGGGCTACTGGAGGGCCCCCCTCTATACGGCAGGTTAGGTCCCGGGCTACTGGAGGGCCCCATCTATACAGCAGGTTAGGTCCCGGGCTACTGGAGGGCCCCATCTATACGGCAGGTTAGGTCCCGGGGTACTGGAGGGCCCCATCTATACAGCAGGTTAGGTCCTGGGCTACTGGAGGGCCCCATCTATACAGCAGGTTAGGTCCCGGGCTACTGGAGGGCCCCATCTATACAGCAGGTTGGGTCCCGGGCTACTGGAGGGCCCCATCTATACGGCAGGTTAGGTCCCGGGCTACTGGAGGGCCCATCTATACAGCAGGTTAGGTCCCGGGGCTACTGGAGGGCCCCATCTATACAGCAGGTTTTGGTCCCGGGCTACTGGAGGGCCCCATCTATACAGCAGGTTAGGTCCCGGCTACTGGAGGGCCCCATCTATACAGCAGGTTAGGTCCCGGGCTACTGGAGGGCCCCATCTATACAGCAGGTTAGGTCCCGGGCTACTGGAGGGCCCCATCTATACAGCAGGTTAGGTCCCGGGCTACTGGAGGGCCCCATCTATACAGCAGGTTAGGTCCCGGGCTACTGGAGGGCCCCATCTATACAGCAGGTTAGGTCCCGGGCTACTGGAGGGCCCCATCTATACAGCAGGTTAGGTCCCGGGCTACTGTACGGCCCCGTTTATACAGCAGGTTAGGTCCCGGGCTACTGGAGGGCCCCGTCTATACAGCAGGTTAGGTCCCGGGCTACTGGAGAGCCCCATCTATACAGTAGGTTAGGTCCCGGGCTACTGGAGGGCCCCATCTATACAGCAGGTTAGGTCCCGGGCTACTGGAGGGCCCCATCTATACAGCAGGTTAGGTCCCGGGCTACTGTACGGCCCCGATCTATACAGCAGGTTAGGTCTCGGGCTACTGGAGGGCCCCGTCTATACAGCAGGTTAGGTCCCGGGCTGTACGGCCCGTTTATACAGAGGTTAGGTCCCGGCTACTGGAGGCCCATTATACAGCAGGTTAGGTCCCGGGCTACTGTACGGCCCCGTTTATACAGCAGGTTAGGTCCCGGGCTACTGTACGGCCCCGTTTAAAACAGCAGGTTAGGTCCCGGGCTACTGGAGGGGGCCCCCTAAAACAGGTTAGGTCCCGGGTACTGTATGGCCCCGTTTATATGGGGGTTAGGTCCCGGGTAGGGGGCCCGCTATACAGCAGGTTAGGTCCCGGGGGTATGGGGGGCCCGTTTATGCAGGTTAGGTCCCGGGGTACTGGGGGGGCCCCCTCTATACAGCAGGTTAGGCCGGGGTATGGAGAGCCCCCCCTATCAGCAGGTTGGTCCCCCTACTGGAGGGCCCGTCTATACAAAAGGTTAGGTCCCGGGCTATGTATGGCCCCCTTTTTGGCAGGTTGGTCCCCGGGTAGGAGGGCCCCCTCATACAGCGGTTGGTCCCGGGCTATGGGGGCCCCTTTATACAGCGGGGAGGGCCCGGGGTACTGGAGGGCCCCGTCTATAAAAGCAGGTTAGGTCCGGGCTACTGGAGAGCCCCATCTATACAGCAGGTTTGGTCCCGGGTCTGGAGGGCCCCCTTATACAGCAGGTTTTGGTTCCCGGGTACTGTAGGCCCCTTTTACAGCAGGTTTGGTCCCGGGGTAATGGGGGGCCCCCTTATACAGCAGGTTAGGTCCCCGGGGTACTGGAGGCCCCTCTATACAGCAGTTAGGTCCCCGGGGTACTGGGGGGCCCCCTTTATACAGCGGTTAGGTCCCGGGGGTACTGGAGGGCCCCCGCAACAGCAGGTTGGTCCGGGCTATGGGGGCCCCCTTATACAGCAGGTTAGGTCCCGGGTATGTTCGGCCCCCTTTATACAGCAGGTTAGGTCCCGGGGGTACGGAGGGCCCCCCTCTTACGAGGTTAGGTCCCGGGGTACGACGGCCCCCCCTTTTACGCAGGTTAGGTCCCGGGTACTGACGGCCCGTTTATAAACAGGGGGGTCCCGGGCATGGGGGCCCCCCCTCTATACAGAGGTTTGGTCCCGGGCTAGGAGGGCCCCGTCTTTACGCAGGGGTTGGTCCCGGGCTCTGGAGGGCCCCCTCTATACAGCAGGTTAGGTCCCGGGTACTG
>NW_026498347.1:0-19128 GCF_026875155.1 Cherax quadricarinatus | reverse complement strand
ATGGCGGGTTAGGTTCCGGGCTATGGGGGGTTTCCTCATATAGGCATTTAGGTTCAGGCCAGTAGGGTTCCTCTTTATGGCAGCTTAGGTTACAGGTATGTGGGGTTCCTCTTATATGGCGGTTTAGGCTCCAGGCTATTTTTGGGGTTTCCTCTTATAGGGAGGTTAGGTTCCGGGCCCACTGTGGGGGTTTCCTCTTATAGGCAGGTTATTTTCCAGGCCATTGGTTTCTCTTAATGGGGGTTAGTTCCAGGCACTGTGGGTTCCTCTTGTTGGCGGGTTGGGTTCCAAACCACTGTGGGGTTCCTTTTATATGGCAGGTTAGGTTCCAGGCCTGTAGGGTTCCTCTTATTTGGCAGGTTGGGCTCCGGGCTATGCAGGGTTCCCTCTTATAGGGGAGGTTTAGGTTTCAGGGACTGTAGGGTTCCTCTTTTGGCAGGTTGGTTTTCAGAGTTTTGGTATAATTTGAAATGACATATTAGGGGAAACGCCGTTTGACATCCATGACATACTACTACAATGGTCCCTCGAGTTACAAACTTTAATTCATTCCAAAAAGACGGGGGGCCGATAGGGAAACAAATTTTGTTCCCCTAAGGAAAATTGTAATTAGTTTAAATCCGTTTCGCCCCCCCAAAAATCCCTTTACAAAGACTTACAAAAATACACTTACAAAATTTATTCGATTTGGGAGCTGAGCATTTCCGCAAATTGGGTCAATTTTGTAAGGATGCAACCCCACCAGTTACTAACACCAGGTCCCTTTTTACTGCTCATGAACTTGGAAAAACAGGTGTTTTAAAGGGAAAACACCCAAATGTTTTCCCCATATGGAGATTGAACCACGCACTGCTGTGTGAGCTGGTGCATAGCGCCCCAGCTAAAGGCCCCTCATATATTTAATTGCTTACTATTATTTTTTCAATTCATTGAACAGTTTTTTTGTTTAATTGATTATAATATTGTTTTTTTTTTTCTCAATCATGGTTTTATCCACAAAGGGAGGGTGACCCAAAAAAAAAAACAAAATTTCTTTTTGTTTTATTTTTAACTTATTTAAAATGTTTTTTGCATGCATGTTTTCAGGTAGGTCTTGCAAACTTCTATTACTTTAAAGGTCACATACTTACATGTACGGCTAATAATTTATTTATTTTATATATTTATATATATTTAAAATATATATATATATTATATATAAAATATATTTATATTATTGCAATAAGATCACGAAAAAGGTGATTTTAAATATGCAAAACAACCAAAACTGAAAGAATAGAGAAATTCCAAGCGCTTTCGGACCCCCCCCCAATTATAAAAGGACTATCCTAGTTCCTTTGATAATGTGAGTAGTCACGAAAGCGCTTGAATTTTTCTCTATTCTTTCAGAGTGGTTTTTTTTGCATATATATATAAAAATTTATATAAAATTTATATTATATATATATTATAATTATTATAATATATAAATTTATAAATATATAATATACACACACACCACAACACAACACACAACCCCACACACACTTTCCTTTGGGTTTTCTTCTTTTTTTTTCCCAAGTTGTTGTCTTTTTTTCCAATTGTCTCTGGGGAAGTGGAACAGAATTCTTCCTTTTTAAAAGTGTGCGTGTATAAAGTGACTAAAACGGGGCAAGGGGCTGGAAACCCCTTCTTTTTTAAAATTTTTAAAGTAAAAGGAAAAACTTTTTTTTTTTTTTTTTTGGGGCCACCCTGCCTCAGGGGTGCACCCCGGGTGCGTTGAAAGAAATATAATGTTTTTCCCCCTTTTATGCTTAAATTTTTGTTTGGAAAGCTTAAAAACTAGGGGTTTTTTTACATACATTATCAAGGTCACACTTTTTAGTACAACTTGTTTTATGGGAAACAGATTTTGAATTTCATTTCCACCTTCAGTACTAGATACAAGAGTTAACTGTTTTTAGAGTAAAAGTAGTATCCCTTTTTATTATTGGTTTATTTTTTTTAATTAATATTATCATCTTTGTTGTCAGTGTGGAGGGGGGTTTGTGCGGGTGCGGGAAAATTTCAAACATTTGGGAAGGCTCAATGGGGCAGGAAATTGCAAAAAAAAAACAATGGTCAGTGTAATTTTTTTTTTTTTTTTTTTTTGTGAGTATTGTGAGAATTTTTTTAATTTTTTGTGGCAATAAAAGTGTAGAATGAAGTGCTTTTTGCATGTTATTGTAAACACGGTGTGGGGGGAAAGATTTTGGGACTGTCACCTTCGTGTTTAAAGGGACTGATCACCTCCATCAGAAACTGAGGGGGATGTCACCACCTCAGTGATGAGGGTGACCACCCTGCAAGATGGGGGGAGACCATCATTCTTGCATTTAAATAAAACCCAAAAGTGAGGGGGAACAGTCACAGGCACGCCTGAAGGAAAAACAGCAGCTTTTCCACCCTGAGTCAGGGTGGCCCTGGGCTCACCCTGGAACACGCGTCGCTGCACCAGCGTGGAGACAAGTTAGGCCCCGGTACCCGGGACTCTCTAAAAACTCGATTTGAATGCTAGGTGAGCCCTTTTATAATTATCCCCTTTAATAATAAAAAATAAACAGCACTGCTGAAGGCCCTATTGGCCCTGCTAGGGGGGTCTAACTCCACCCATTTGTATTGTCAAAGTATTAAAAGCTACACAAGGTTTTAGCTTATGATGCACCTGGCAGTTTATTCCATATTCACAATTCGGGTTCCCAAATCGCTTTTTTCCTATATCCTTTCTAAATCTAAATTTTTCCCAAACTTGAACCATTGCAAAGAGTTCAGTTTTGGTCATTCTTTTTAGCATTTTTCCCCCTGTTTTTTACTTTATGCATTTTCCATAGCCTCCCAAATTTTCTGTCCCCCTTTTAGAGAGAGCAGATTCAAGCCTCGTCTACCCTTGTAGGTACATGCTCTGGGTCCTCCTTGTAGGAAATTTTTCTGAACAGGGGATCAATTTGGGTCATCCTTTTCTGTTGTTTCCAGCACAACCCATTCTTATTTGGAGACCAAAAATTTGTGTGCATTTTTTTCCTTCTGTAATCTGTGCCAAAAATGTGCAGCATATATTTTATTTATTTTTCCCTTTTTCAACAAATGGGTATCCCCCCGAGGCGGGTGACCCAAAAAAAAAAAATTTTCTTTTTTTAACTTCGGTAATGTAGCAAATAGCCCCTTGCTTCCGGCATTTTTGTCACCTCTTGCGAACACATGGCTTACAGAGGAAAAATTCTGTTCCACTTCCCATGGAAAAGAGGAAATAAACAAAAACAAGAACTATAAGAAAATAGAAAGGCCCAGAGGGGTGGTATTATTCCATGTCTGGATGGTAGTGTGCCAAGTGTGTAGAAGAAACAAGATCCCTGAATCTTGCATGTTTGTGAGACAGAAAAAAGACACCGCAATCCCCCAAATCTGTCCCATTTTTTACATCACTTGCAGGACGGTAAACATATTGACGCTAACATATTTCTAGACAGAAGGGGGCAAATTTTAGGTCTCTCCTTATGCAGCCAAAAAATTCAGACAAATACAAAAAATTTTCCCAAAGAAAGTCCCAAAACAGTAGGCATCCTTTCGGATATGGTAAATGTACCCCAATCGCTCTTCTAGTTTTGTCCCAAACCTTCGCTACCATACCTCCCTATGGTATTTGTGAATGGGTCAACCACAGAAAAACCCCCTTAAGTTTTAATAATCCAACAAAAAGCTGCAGTGCGTTGATTATAACTCCGCATTAAACAACACACTCCACTGAAGAAAATAAATGGATAAAATCCCACACAATGGAAACATATTAAGTGGGATTTTTGCCTATTAAGCAAGTTAAGACTCTTTAAAAAGGGGGAGTGTAAAAAACACACAGAGTTTTTTGTATCCTTTTTGACAACATTTTGCCCACACGGGGCTTTTTCAAAACCAAAAACGATCTGTTTTTGGCTTTAAAAAACCCACTGGGGTTGAAACGTTGTCAATAAAGGATCACATAAAACGGTAGTGTTTTTTTTTACAATCCACCCTCTTTTAAAAAGTCTAACTTTTCTTAATATGCAAAATATCCCCATTAATATTGTCCCCCGCTGCATACACAGGACACTATACTCAAATATAAAACCCCCTCTAAAACTAACTTAAACTATAAAAAAACCAACCATAATATGAGACAAAAATCACTCTTCGATAAACCCCCATGTTTACTCTCCCTTAAAAAATGATGCCGTAAAGGCCCAAAGATTGGAAATTTTTGCCAGAACACCTAAAGGACCCCTGCTGCAAATCAGTTTAAACCCCTTTTCTTTTCAGTGATATATAGTCTTTAAAAGCCACCCTGTTTGACGATATATACTCATAAAATTCTAGCGGCTTCAAATCAAGCAGGAGAAAGCTGGTAGGCAACAGTGAAAATTGGGTGTGTGTGGTCATGTGCACCATATAAAAAAATCCCGCAGCCGCAGTGCATAATGAGAAAAAAAAACTCCCCCATTTTTTTAATTAAAATGCCGACTTCGGATCTGTTTTTTAGTATTCAGGTTTATTTTCGTTTTCTTGGTCTCATTGGATAGAATCATGTTATAGAAATAGGGTGATTTTTTTTATGTTTACTATGAAAAGAACCTTGAAATGGAGTAAAGTGGGGAAATCTTTGATTTTTGCCATTGTTCAAAAATAAAAAAAATGAATCATTTTTTATAAGTCCAGTACCCTTCTAAAATCAGTCAGAATGGGTTGACATTATATATACAATTATTACAAAGTTTTCAGCAGTTATGCATACTAAATCTTCTACTTTTTGTTTTAAAAAAAATTCAAAATAGAAAGCAAGAGTATTATCAGAGGGGCCCGGAGCTTATGATGAAAAAAGAAAATGTTTTTTTGAGCCAGAAAAGTCTGGTTGTTCATTTGGACCCCTTTTGAAATTGTCTATTTTTTTTTTAAATTTTGTGAAATTTTCCAAATTGCAAATTTTGACCACGTTTTTGGGGAGTTAAACGGTAAATGGGCAGTTTCTTGTACTCATCGATAGAAAAAAAAGGAGTTCTAAAGAAATGCATGAGTTTGGTTTGGAACATTGGAATTTGCCGAAAGGGGGGAAAAACGCCGTTTTTTAAATACCGAGGTCACTAATTTTTGGGGAGGGTAAATTCCTTCATTTTCCCCTCAAATTTTGTTCTTTTTTGTCATTACAATCGGTAAAAGATTCTCTGTCATTTCATAAGATTTTTTTTTTTTTTTTTTTTAAATTTTTCAAACCAAGAGACACCTCAGGATTTGGGTTGCGCGTCAAAGGGTTTAAAGGGACTATAAGAAATCGCTCTCACCCCAAAAATTAAACCCGACAATCCGTCCTAAACACCAGAGGCGTTGCTGGGGGGTCACCCAGGGCGGCTTTTGGTGACTCCCTGAAACCAAGGGGGGGGGGTGGGGGGAAGTAAATTCCTTACATCTTAGCATGACCAGTGCAAAAGTTTACAATGAGAAAAGCTTAAGACCATGAATGAACAGGAGAAAACTTCTCAACTTTATTTAAAGAAAAAAAAAATAATGAGTAATATTGAGGAAACACAAACTCAAATATCACTTTGAGTACAGCTAACACATCTTACATTTATTATTTTTCAACAAAGCCAAAAAAAAAAAAATTAAAAATAAGAAAAATTGCAAAAATCAGGAAACACTGTTCGATTGACCTTGGTACAGGTAAAAACTCAGTGAATCAGTCATAAATTTCCGCCTTCAAATTCCGCAGAATCACAATCACTTCATAAAATCATGTGTCAATGACCCATTTTCTGTGGAAACATTGGGATGTCAGAGATTCTGGATCGACTCATTGTGGGACCGTAAATGTTTTTAATTACTGCAACTTGGGGAAAATCATTTCACAAGAAGCCACAGAAACACAAGTAAGGAAAAAAACCTCAGCAGATGCAGAGTTAGAAGAAAACAATGAAACCTATTCAAAATGAAAGTTAGTACTCAGTGCATCCCCGCGCTTAAATTTTTTTTAAGATCAACATCATCAGCTTGCGTTGTTCCTTAGTCTTGGTATTTCAAAACATGATCTTCTTGCAATTTCATTATAGAAAATGTGGTCTTGAAGCCATCGCCTCCAGTTCTTTTTCAGTAGCTTGCAAGATTTTTTGTTTTAATGACCACAAACATGGCTGCCACATCCTTGGTTGCTTTTGACGTTCTCAAGTTCATTATGAAAACGATCAATGCGCTCCAAAATCGCCCTCTTGTTTTCTACTGGTAAGTGATTGGAATCTCCTTTCCCGTCCCCCCATCCCCTTTTTTTAACCTGTTCTTCTTCTGTTTGGGAAATTCCACATTTCAAAAGGCCTGTTGTATTAATTTTCCCCCTTGCCATTCACCCTTTATACAAAATAATCGCAGTGCCCCTGTTCACCCCCACTTTATAGGGGGTTTAAAACCTTATCGCAATATGCTGTGAAGCTGAACCCCCCGAAGTATGTCACCCAGAAAAAATAACACAGAAATGTGAAATTTCTCACGAGGAGAAATTGTGGCTCTCTTGTATCCAAAAATTTTCCCCTGGATTGCAAAAAGCTTTAATGCTGCCACAAATTTTTTCAAAGATTCGTATGGGTTTTTTGCATTGTAATGAGAACTCCCTCTTGTTGTTGATAAACTTTTAAAAAGACTGCAGTATGGTCCATTAATACATCCCCCGAGGGGGGAGGGCAAAAAAATGTATACGCTGACTCAAGACCGCCAAAAAAAAAAAAAAAATTTTACACATGAAATTCTCGCAGAAGAATGCTGACCACAAAGTTCAATGATGGGCCACACACCATGAAAAATTCCTTTTTTTTCTTTTCTTTTTAAAAAGGCTTTTACCTCCATGTACCCCGCCATGGGGGCGCATTTTCATATCCCGAAAAACGGCACAGCTGAAGTCGCCTCACTTTCAGCTTTTTCAGGATTGAAATGTACAGAGTTTTTTTGCCTTCAAAAGGAAAAAACAAGAAAAACTTTCCCTTTTCCCGAACTTTCCATCCTCCATTTGCCGACCTGATAACTGAATTTGGTCGTGTGGTTCACATTGGGGTTGATGTCAAAAAAACACTGTAGTATACAGCTTCTTGATATCAATAACAAGTTTCTCTTTGACTCGTTTTGCCAGAACACTAAAAAACTCATTTTGAGTTGAGGGTGGAGATACAAACTGATGACCTGTGCCCATTGGGCGACTCAGTTAAAGGGTCATACTTAGTATTAATTAATATCCCCAAAAAACTTTCCTCATTTGATGAAAATTGTCCTCCCTGTGGCCCGAATTGCAAGTTTTTTTTCCCAAAAAAGTGTAATGTCGAGCAACCTGTACAATATTTCCTTCCCCCTTTTCTTCTGGTTTTCCCCATTTAAACAATTTTTCTGCTCTATGATTTTTTTAACCTTAAACCGGTTGCCAGGGTTTTTCCCAATTTTTCCGAGGCAATGTAGGTGTTCTCAGAATTTCAGATTGTGCCTTTTGGGTTCGCTTCCCCATATTTGAAAAACCCAGTACAAAATTTGATGTTATACTTGAAACTAGGGTAAAAATCTACATGTAATAAAAGTACATTTCCCACTGACTGCCGAGTTCCCCCTCCTGCGCAAAACTTTTTTACCATTTCATCTTTTGTAGAACCCTTCTTTAAAAAGTTGCGCTCATCTCCTTTTGCATTTTTTTCTTTGTAACAAAAGGGCCCCCCTGGTTCTGATAAAAACTACCCCTTTTTACGTTTCAACCTGGAAAGGTCTGGAAATGGGAAATTTTCCAAAAAGAATCACAATCGATGTCTCCACAGACTCTCATTCCCCCCACCTTCATTTTAAAATCCTGTCGGGTTCAGAATCGCCCCAGTGTTATCAGTAAAATCATGACTAAAATCATTTGTAAACTGGGGCCCTTATCGGGTTTTTTTGAGTATGAACCATAGACCCCAGCCATTTTTCACATTAGCTGAACTTTTTCATTTTTTTTCCTTCCCCTTTTTGACATCCACATCCCCTTTTAATTTGTTCCCTGAGGCATGATATTATATCAGTGATCTGAAAAAAGAATGTCAGGTTACCTTTTGGTTTACTGAATATTCGGTAATTTTTAAAGGTGCCCAATTTTATTTTCCCAGAGGAGAAATGGGAAATTTGGAAAGAAATAAGTGGGTTAAGTTTAAATAAATAAGCAAATTTAAAAACTGTTGTTTCATGTTCAAATTTTTTCAATAGAACCTAATTTGGATTTTTAACTCAGCTCTAACCGGTGAGAGCAAAGCGAAAATTAACCCTGCTTTCCCAATGATTGGAAAAAAACATAATGGCATTAGGGATGTAATAAAATGTGTACCATATTTTTGGTAGCCCCCGGGCCCCTATAGGCTTTATCCAAAGGATTGGTAGCAATAATGCATAGTTAAAATGGATATCTAAAAAAAAAAGTACAATACCCTGGCTGGACAATACACAAATAACCCGCACACAGGAGGAGGAGCTTGCGACGTTTCAGTCTGACTTAGACCATTTTCAAAGTCACACTAAACAAAAAACAGGGAGGAGCAGTAAACAGTGGTATATATCCCTTCCTGAGGTCATGTAAGCCGAAATTATGTAAGGGGAATTAATTTTCCCCCTAAGAAATATGGAAATCAAATTAATCCGGGCAAAGACCCCCAAAGATGAAAAAAAAAAAATTTTACCAATGAAATATTAATTTTAAAACCCAAAAAAAGAAGAATGCACAATTTACTTACTAAGAAAAGAATACTGACCTTACCTTTATTGAAGATCTGGTGGTTTTAGGGGGGGGGGAGGGGGGTTGTGGGAAATTTTTTTTTTAAAAGGGAAAATCCCTTCCCTTAGGACTTTGGTAAAGTCTTTTCCGGGGGACTTCCCCTTTTTCTTTTTAAGCCTTTGGACCAGCTTGAGAGCCCCTGGACCTTGCCACAACAAATCTGTCCAAAGCACTGTATCTTTTTCCCTTTAAAAAATTTCCTAAAATGGGCCATAACCCTTGTCTTGTAAGGTTGCCAACAGGCTTAGAGTAGCTGTGTAGGGTGATTTTCATCTGTAAAATTTTGCAGTTAAACCCCAATTTGCATCATTTCCTTTAATATTCTTTTCAATTCCTAAAATTCTTCCCCCTTTTTACCCGGGGGGGCACAAAGAACTTTCTTGGGGTCCATGGTGATTTATTTTGCAGTTAAAAGCACAAAAACCTGGGATAAGTGAAATGTATGAATGTATGCGCAGTTCGACCGCCTGGCGGGCTTGTAAACACTGGCGCTGAGGCACATGTGGGACGCGCCGGGAGAATAAAAAGGGCGAGTTTTTCATCGTGGGGGCGGGGAAAAATTTTTTGCGTTCAAATGCTTGTATGGCGAGTTAACGTAAGGTATGTCTTCATAAGGCGGGGGGGCCACTGATAGGCCAACAGACAGGGATGGGGAAGAGAGGGAGTAGGAAAGGAGGAAGAGAGGTAGTTAGAGGGAGTATTGTATAGTGGAGTGGTCAAATATAAGAAAGAGGGAGCAAGGGGGCTAGGGGCCACAAAAGGGAGGAAAGAAAGCCAGAGGGATTTGGGGAAATAATAATGGACCCAAAAACCAAGGCAAAGAAAGAAAACCCAAAGGAGAAAGAGGAAAGGAGAAGGGGGAAAAGAGAAAACGGTAACCCTTTCGGGTTTCGGCCACTAGTACGGCTTACCCCCCGGGTTTTTGACGTAATAATTGCCCAAATTTTGCGCTCTCAAAATTTTGAGAGCTGGTAGGCCTACAAGAAAAATGGGTCAATGTGGCAGTGTGCCATATAAAAAAGACCTGCAGCAAACCGTGCGTAATGAGAAAAAAAATTTTTACTGTTTTTGTGGATTTTAAAAAAGCAAATTTATTATTTTTTTATATATTTATTTTTGTATTCTGTTTTCTTGGGTTTTTTTATAAATGGAGACATATTTCAGAAATTGAGATGTTTTTACTGGTTTTACAAGAAAAATCCTTAAATTGAGTTTAAATTAGAGAAAAAGTTCGTTTTTTCCAAGTTGAAAAGTAAAAAAAATCATGCAAGCGCCAAAAACACGTCAAATGGTGGTCATATTCTTTCACAAGTGCGTGTATTTTTATACATTTTTACACAAATGCGCAGTCTGCATAACAGAAAATCTTCTATTTTTTGTAAGAATAAAAATTCTAAGGGAAACCCAAAGAAATATAAGATGGGCTGGGGATGTACAAATGAACGGAACTTGTTATTTTAATGCGGGAAAGTCTTTTTGTTTATTTGGCCCCTATTCAAAAATTTGGCATCTTTTAAAATTTTGTGTAAAATTGGGCAAAAATTGCTAAATTCTGCCTCTGATTGGGTAGTTTAAAACGTAAATGGGTGGTTTTTTTGTACTATTCGATAGAAAAAATGGGAGTTCTACAAAAAGTTTGTTTTTGTCGACTTGTACATGGGAATGTCCGAAAAAAGGGCTCAAAGTGGGTAAACGCGTTTGGGGAAACATCGCGGGACCGTAACTTTGTGAGAGTAATTTCCCTAGTTTTCATCAAATTTCTTTCTTTTGGTGTCATTTTTGATCGGGAAAAAATTTCTTCTTTTCAAAATTTTTTTTTTTTTTTTTTTTTGGGGGGGGGGGGGGGCCCGGGATAATAAGCCGCTCTTGCCCCAATTTTTTTATTTTTTTATTAATTTGGACATGAGCATAGATGTACAAAGAAATCGTGGTTTAAGTGTACATGCCAAAAGCCCTTGTTCAGAGCATTTGGGCAGGTTAAAGTTAATTTAAAGTTTAACAAAAGCAATGATATATTCATGGAAAAAATTTATAGTGAAGAAAAAAAATTTTGACAAATGATTATTTAAAGACGGGTTATTGGTCATTTGGGGTTTGCGGGGTTTCAATAGAATGGGTATTCGTTAGGTAATGAAATTAAAAAAAAAGTTTGATAGGGTACGGGTTTTAAAAATTATGAAAACAGTTATTCAAATTTATCAGTTGTGGGTGAGTAAGTGATTTTTAAGAAGAGACTTGTTTTTATAAACAGACAGTGTTTCTTTCATTTCCAGGAATGAATTCAGTTTTTTTGGCCCTTTTGTCCCCATGGGTTTTTGAATAGTGTGAGATGGCCCGAGGAACTAAAAGAGTGATCTGTCCCTTGTGTTAGGGTTTTTCATGGTTCTGTTGGGTGGTAAGAAGTGTTTGAGGGGAGGGTTTTTTTTGATTAAGTTTCTGAAAGGGTGGGTAAATGGTTTTAAACCCAGCTTTTTTGTACTTTATGGTCTTCTTTTGAAAGAAGTGATCTAATGCATTTGCTTCACAAACTCTGTTTTCTCTTGTGCCAACCCCTTTTAAGGGGGGAAAGAAAGGGAAGAATTTCTATGAGCAAGAAAACCCCCAATGCCACCTTCCCCAAACCCCATATGTAATAAATACAATTTTTTTCATTCTAGAGTTTATCAGTTTTTTTGTTATTTATATTTTTTGCATTTTTGATGAAAATTTTATGATAAATAACTGTAGAGTTGATAATAGCGTCATATGAAGTCTATTTTGTTTTGCTCCTGACGCAGGAACGGATTAATTGGATTTCATTAATATTTCTTTTTGGGGGAAAAATTTCTTCGGCTTTAGGGCGTTTCAACTTTTTGTCCTAGTCCGGAACAGATTAAAAACGAAAATTTGGGGTTTTCCCCTGTTGTTTTAAGTGAAGAGAACTGTTTTTTTGGTTCTATATGGGTTTTTTGGGAAGCACAATGAGTTTGCAACACTGAGCACTGAAAAACCCCCAAAACAGACGGTCTGGGGGCTTTGGGGGTCCCACAGGTTTACCTGGGTCTATGGGTATATTGGCCGGTACACATCCCCCAAGTTAAGGTGATGGTTTAAGGTTGCTTCATCACTCCAAAGTCTTAAGAACCTGTTGAGGAGTCCCGTGCTTGGAGAGGATCGGGGGTTTTTTAATGGGTGGGGGACTACGGGAGCCTTTGAACCGTCTGTTAACGTTCTTACAGACACCCTGAGAAAAGTTGTGGGTTCTTTTCTTTAATTCTCTACGTTACTTAGGTGTACTCCTAACTGCTTTTTTAGAAAGTTAAGGTCAAACAGATGTCTTCTTCGGGGCCGGGTTGGGGTTTAGCGAGGGTAACCAAAACCACCACCACTTTAAAACGCTGGCCCCAGTCCTCATTAATGCTCAACACTCCACATTCTCCACTTTTCTTTCGTTGGTGCCCAGCTTTGTGAACCCCTATGATTTGGGCTATAGTTTCAGGTGTTAAAGACTTCCTTTTACCCAAAATAAAACATGTTTCCCCCAAAACCCAAAAGAACACTGGAAAAAAAGATGGGGCAGATGAGAGACAAAAGTACAACACTTCCTCACCACAGCCAACGTAGCACTGAAGGTCATTGGATGTGGGGGCAGGCCGGGCATATGCGGGTGTACCCTGTAAAAAGCACGACCCCCGTATGGTGGGCCTTTGTTTTTATCATGGCATAATGCCGTGACAAAATCACCTGGCAAAGTGCCTGATGTATGCCACCCTGCAATACAAAACCAAGACTGCAGCTAAAACCCTGTCCCCGTTTTGTAGACAAGCATTACTTTTGTCATTTTCCACTTTTATGGCACTATGCCGTTTGTAGTGTATGCTAAAAAGACTGAATAGTTTGTAATTTCCCCTTACCTTCCCTTTGTCCCCTTGTGAATTTATAGGTCCCGGGGATTTGTTTGGTTTTAACCTGTTAATTGTCTGAGAAACCATGTCACAGTGACCTTAGTCATCAAAAATTTTTGTTCCGGGGTTCTACATAATTTTTTTTTCTAGAAATTAGTAATATTTCCCTTTTTAAAAAATGGAAAAAAAAATAATTGTTGAAGATAGTACACATTTTCTTATCACTGATGGTAAGGTGACCGGAAATTTTAAAGGATCCTGTCTTGTTTGTAATTATCCCACATACCTGATAGAAAACTTTTTTTTGATCTTCACTTTCCTGTGTTTTTAAAATTTCAAAATTTTTTTCGTGTTCTTTTTCCCTTTTTTTTTTTTTTAATTCTTTTTTTTTAATTAAATACAGTGGGAAACCCCAAATTTTAGGCGGGTTTAGGGCCCGGGCTCCCATCGAAAGCGGACATCGCTAGAAAGCAATGCCTTTTTTCACTAACAAATACAGTACATAAAAATGCCTGATAACAGTTTAACTAACATATATTAAGTTACCAATAAAAAAAAGGGATTAGAAACAAAAAAAAGTAAAAAACCACACTACACCATTATTTCCCCAAATATTTGTAGTCTTAACCCTTTCAGGGGTTTGGCTTACACGCCGGGTTTTTGCTAAGTAGCATAAATTCTAGTGCCTTCAAAACTCGCGGAAAAGGTGGGGGCCAGTGTGAGAGAATTTGTGTGTGGGTGAAAAAAAATCTGGGACCGTGGCGCTTGTGGGAATGCCCTTTTGTAGACCCTTTTTCACCATGCCCCGTGGTATAAGCTCCCCATCCTGGCGAATTGGGGCACTTTTTTTCCCCCGTGACGTTCTAATAAGATGTAAGTGCCAGTGAAAGGTTTCAAAATTTGGGGAGGGTTTCGACTGAAACTAATGACCATAAATCGGTAAGTGAGGAAAAACCGACGACCCCAGCCTTTCCCCTCTGCTGCGGGCTGTCTTTTTCAATTCAGTTGTACCCGAAACAAAAAGGAAACTCCCTTTTTCCCCAAAACCCCCGACTCGATGGAGCATTGGTTGATAGTGATAGGAATATGAACACAAGCTCTGAAGCCTTCCGTAGCGATAGTAAGTGGGGAAAATTCTCCAGTGAAGGTCAGTTATCGACGAATGTGCGCTCTGGTAATGTGCCATAGCTTTCCAAGGGGTAGGATACATCTAAGTCATCACATGGCAGAAAAACGGAACAGACAGTGAAAATGCGATGATAGTGTTACGTTGGTGGAAAAAAGTGATATGGGGGTGGTGGTGTGGGGTTTCCCGCCGTGAGGGACCGCAGTGGGCCTGCTGCCACCACGCCCCGGGCCCCTGCTGATTACAGCAAAGGCCCCCCCCACCCACCCACCAAAAACCCCGGGAAACTGTCGTTTTGTTCCAAAAACCCCCCCAGTTTGAGGAAGCCAAATGGAAAACGGCCATGTTTACACAGGAAAAAATGCCACTGAACTGGAATGTTTTGAGTTATTCTTTGACGAACCCCCGATGGAGATTTTTTTTCAGGGAAAACAAGTTACGAGTACACCATGGCAAACACAAAACTTTACCAAACCACGGGGTACACAAATGGAAGGGACAATGTGGCTGGTGTATCTTTCTTTGCCACAATAATGCTTAGCCCCTGTGTATAAGACATGTGAAATTTTAATGGTCACAGACCACCTGATTGCAACCCCAGGTTTCAGTGAAAAATGGGAGTGAATCGATTTTGCTACTTTAGTATGCTTTTTCTCAGCAAAACAGGCCTGACAAAAAAGACAGGTTATAAAAGTTTAGGAATTGTTTGTGTTTAAAAGAAAAATTCAGTATTGTTTTTATCCTTCAGGGAAGCTTGTAATTACGATCTTTGATTCTTTTCAAAGGAAGATCTTTTCAAGCATACATACAAGCAAGAGGAAACGTTTGGTATAAAGTTGTTTGTGTTTTGTGATTTTTACAGGGTCTTGTATTGGATATTATTGGTACACTGAAAGTTTACATTGCAAAATACAGGAAGTTAGGGGGCATCTGGATGTGGGGTTTTGAACAATGATAGCCCATCCTTGGTGGGGGAAAATTTTATATACGATAAGGGGACACAAGCCCTTTACCATTTTTTTTTTTCGAGTAAACATACAGTTTTGTGGCACGTGGTGAAAATCGTAAGAATGCCGGGTTTTGATGCTGGTATTAAGGTGAGGTGCAGGCTTTTGGGCCCCAAATGACATCATGACATTTGGTGGCATGAAAAACGATTGTCACTGCACCCTAATGAAATGACAAACACTGGCAGGCGCATGGAGAGCAAAAAAACCCATTCTAAAACGTGCAGCTGTGATTGAAAAACCCCCTCAATATGCACTCAGTGGAAAATGTGACATGAAATTTGGGGTTTTGCTGTTTGTTTTGAAAGTGTACATAAAACTCTTTTTCCCTTTTTGGAAATTCCATGCTAAATGTTTTATAATATGTAAAGATGAGGCCCGAAAACAGCCCACCATTATAAATTCTGTTTGTCTGTCATCAGACAAAATAGTATTCAAGTACCAAGGAACAAAAAATGGATAGATGCCCCAAAATTATCAACAACTCCCTTCTTGTTGAAGCATGGTGACATTTTATAAAACTCCCTGCACTGCTTTCAGAAAAAGGTTTTCAGAAGGGGTGTTAGTCGTGCACATAAAAAAAACCCCCAAAAAACCATGCAGGAACTGTTTTATTGTGAGGAGTTTTAAAATCACTGTGCAGACACCCATGTTTCAAAGACCCCAGTGCGAACCTCTAGAAACATTCCCTGTGATGTTTGTGTATATAAAATATAGAAAAATAGTAAACAGCTTTTATTCGTTTGGTGGTAAAAAACAATTAAAAACAATGTAAGGACAACAGTTTTTGTGTAGAAAAAAAGAGAAAAAACTTAAAAATAGTGTCTATTGGTCTAAAAGGCTATAAAAGTTACTTGAAAAAAAAAAAAAAATAGAAAACAGTACATACCAAAAAACAAAAAAAAGTAATAGGGGAAATGGCAGTCGGCGTTTTTACCATATACGGGCATTTTCATAAAAATTCACCCTCTGTATTGGGTAAGTATTGAGGGAAAAAAAATTTTTGTTTGCCTAAATGTTTTTCAAAAGAATTTTTTTTTTTTTTTTTTTTTTTTTTTTTTTAAATTTTGGCGCCCCTGGAAACAAGTCTCTGAGGGGCCTGGGGCCCCTAAAGGGGGGTTAAATGTGGGGTGAGAGGCGAAAGAAATTTTTATTGTTAAAAGGGTCGGGTGTGGTAGGTATAGTAGCCCTTTGGCCCACCCCACCCACATTGATATTTAATTGTTTTAACCCCTTTGACTGTTTCAATCGTGTTATTTTACGTCTTAAAAGCCCCCTTTGTTCGACGATTTATTGCATTAATTCTAGGGCTTAAAATAAAGGGGGGGGAGAAAGGGGTAGGCCTACGAGAGAGATGGGTTGAGTGTGGGTGTCACCCGTGAAAAAAAATGGGGACTCAGTGGTCATTGTGGGAAGCCATTTGGTAGTCCTTTTCCTTCCCCAACGGTAAAAAGACTTCACTTCTTGGTAAATTTGGGGTCTTTTGTTCCCAAAAATAGCCAAACAATGGGAAGTGCCAGTGAAAGTGAATTTCTGGTTTTGGGTGGGTGTGACCAAAAGCATGCCCCAGGATAACGAATTTGTGATGAAAACGACGACCCACGACATCCACATCTGGGCTGGGCCGGCTATTCAATTTCATCGTACCAGGACAAAAGAGGAAATTTTGCCCGTGTAAGACCAGATTGAGCGTGAAAATGATGTAAAAGTGATTCAAAGCTATTGAAAGCAGTTCTGGGGACAGTGAGGGTGAATATTTCCCAGTGAAAGTGGGATAATACGTTTCTGTGTTCTGATAGTGTTCATAGTTGTTCCAAGGGGAAAGGATAAATCTCGGAGTACATCCCAAGGCCCTACCAGAACTGTAGTGAAGGTGAGATTTTGTTACAATGGGGTTTAATGATGTGGTGAGGGAGCAGTGGGGTGGTGGCTGAGATGTGGCACCAGCAGCAGGCCATGCTAATGACGGCTAATCGCACAACCCCAAACCCGCCCCAACCAACCCCACACTCCCCAATATCCACAAACCACAACCCCCTTTCAATATCCAGAATCCCCCCAGCGAGCATCTGGGATTGGGGAGCAAGATGACAATTTTGTCCCCAATCCCACGACTTTGAGAAACACAAAATGGAAAACGGCCACATGTACCTTTGGGGGCAATGTACTGAACTGGATGCTTTTCGTTATTCTTCGATGAACCCCCGATGGAATTTTGTCAGGGGAAAAACAAAACATACTTTGAGTACACCCTGGCAAAACAATTATTTCACCAAGATACACCTACACCCTGGGAAAGGACCAACTGTGGGGGTGATGTATCTGTTTTTTCCTAATAATGTTATGCCACATTGTTAAAGCACAGTGTCAAAACAACTGGTCGGGCAGCCCCGATTTCGGTGACATTGTCCAGTGAATAGTTTTTTGTTTTTGTTTTGTATGCACATTTTTTTGAAAAAACAAGGCCTGACAAAATGACAGGTTCATAAAAAGAAATGTGTTTTTGTACCTAAACAAAAGTACTGTAGTATTTTATCCCTTAGGAACTTTTTATTTAATGAGTCTTTGATTTGTTCAAGGAAGACTTGCCATTCAAACAGTATATACAAGCAAAAGGAAACACTTTGGTATAAAGTTATTTGTTTGTGTGATTGCAAAAATAGTTGGTTTTGGATATAAATTTTGTCACTTGCAGTAAAACATTTCAAGAACCAGGAAGTTACTGGGAAACTTGGTGAGGGGTTTGAAAATGTGGAACCCTATCTTGGGGAAGGAGCAATTTTGTATGCTGGAATATACACAAGCCCCTTTTCCAGTGATTTCTTTGGTGAAAAATACAGAGGGGTGTGGGACAGTGTGTGGAAGTCGTAAGGGGTAGCCGGGTTTGATGCGGGACTATAAGGTAAAAAGGTGTATGCTACCAATGACATCAGGCTTTCAGTGGGATGACAAAAAGTGATGTTTACACTGTTGACACGTTTTCCCCACACAAAATAGTAGACAGTGGGAAACAGAATGAGGACCAAAGAACCCATTGTCCTGCAGGTGAGGTTTTCAACTCCAAAACAGTTAGTGGACAAATGGACTGCAGATTGGGGTTTTGATGTGTTTGCAAGAGTTATAAAATGGAAAAAACTCTTTTTCCTTTCTTAAAAAATTCCCTGAGAATACTTATAATTGTAATTGAAGACCAAAAACAAACCCAAATTGGGGAATTTTTTTTGTCAGTTACAGACAAAAAATATTTAAGTCCAAGGGAACAACCCCTTTTGGGGACCCGGCCCCCGAAAATTTTCAACACAGCCCTCTCGTCGAGACCTGGTGATACTCCCCATACACTGCCGCTACTGCTTTCAAGAAAAAAGCTCGAAGAGGTGTTATGTCGTACTACCCCAAAAACCCACAAAAATACAGAGATCATTTTAGTGTGAGGAGTGTAAAAATCCATTGCTACACCCAGTTTTAAAAATTCCAAAGCTGCGAGTTCTTGAAAAGTGTCCAGTGATTTTTAACATTGGTAAATTTTAATTTTTGAACAATGTAAAAAAAAATTTTTTTTTAAATTTTTTGTGTAAACAAGTTTTGTAAACAATATGATGATGATAGTGTTTTTGCTTAATGTGCTACTTCAAGAATTTATTGAAAATTTACCATACTTTGGTTCACAGGCCACATAAGTATGTGAAAAAATAAAAAGTGAAAAAAAAAAAAACCTTCGAATACAAGTAAACCCAAGTTACTAGGGGAGCAGCCGCCGCTGTTCCCTATGCGGCTCATTTTTTTTCCAAATTCACGCCCCCTTATCTCGGGGAAAACGATGGCAAAAATGTTTTTTTTTTTTGGGGAAAAAAAACGAAAAAAATTCTTAACATTTTTATAAAAAAAAAAATATTTTTTTTTTTTTTGAATATTTTTCGACACCAGAAACACTTCAGGATTAGGGGGTTTTGACAGTCAAGGGGTTAAAGCGCTGTGGAGTGATAAAATGATTACACTCACTCTTTTCTTCCTTTTAAAAAATTTGTTTCTTAACAAGAGTGAGTAAATGAGATAAAACAAAAAATGAGAAAAAGAAAAAAAGTAATGAGAGAGGACAGAGATGTAGAATATGTAAACAAGCAGATGAAGCATTGGTTTTGTTGTGTACATTTTCATTTTCCTGTGAAGCAAAACCCAAAATCAAACTCTTTCCCTTGTGCACAAACACTTTACATTGGGGGTTTCATTGTTTTAATAAAAGGAAGAATGCTTCCCTTTTCAGTAACACCCTTTTTAGAAGGAAAGACACCGTGAAGGTATGAAAGGAAT
>NW_026498336.1:0-19024 GCF_026875155.1 Cherax quadricarinatus | reverse complement strand
AATTTTTAAGGTTTAGTTTCTGTCAAAAGACTCGAAATAAGACTTAAACAAGTGATGACAAAGTCCTAAAATAAACTAACTTTTACCCGACTGGAACCAAACAGTTGCTTGAACAAAAAAAGAATGCTAACCCCAATAGAAAAAGAAATATTTAAAGGCGCTGCGCCCACAGAATAGGAACTGGGAAAAATTAAATAACGACTTAAAGTGGGGCCATCAGCAGATCCCCCACAAAAGTTACAAAACCCCATAATACAAAATCTATGTTCAGCTAGGAAAAAAGTGACTGTGCAAAACAGGAACCAGTACAAAATTGGTCGAAGCTATAGAAAGGGACCTGAGTGTTCAGGTGTCTATTGACACAAACCCTCAGTACAAGTCGAAAATCACTAATCTTTACAATGTTCTGTGAACAAAGTTCTACGAATAACAAGAAAATGAGAAAGACAATTGTAACCCAGAGGGAGTCTCCAGCAGACTGAAAACTTCACGAGAGGTGAGGACACCCCCCCCTCGTCCGTGATAGCCCGGGGGAAAAACACAGCTCAGAAGGGGGGCAGTAAAACGAGCGACGCGATAATTCGTAGTTGACAACAAGACTAATGAGCACATTTTTATCATCCTAACAACAAAAAGCTAAATAAAAATTATAACAGCAAATAATAATAAAAGTTTTACATTACGTTTAGCTTTTATCGCAAATAAGCATATAAAATTAAAATGAAAAAGGTAATTAAATTTATATAAAAAAATAATCATTGTAACCCCACAGGGGTTGAAACACCCCCCCAACACAAGAGGGTCCCCAAGGAGGCATTTGTCTTTACAATTTTGGTTATTATAAAAAATTTTATTTCAAAATAAATATTAATAGTTTTTGTGGATTAAAAACAAGGTCCCGGGTCAAAGGAATGTCCCTGTACTAGGGCAGTACAGTATCGTTTTTGCTACTCGGTTATATACAGGTGTAGGACGGATAGCGCTCAAGGAGGGACTTTTGAGGCTCGTAAAGTAGAGGGCTGCATTCACTCTTAAGTAGTGGTTGTGGAATGCGGGCGTATGAACTTTTGAGTATGAAACAGTTTTAAGGGTGGTAGTGGGGGGGGGGGGTCTGCGGGGGGACAGTGTTGCGTCACGCAGTCCGCCCACCGACACTACTCACTCAAACTCAGCTTGTTCCTCCTCACACAATCTGTGAATATATAAATATAATAATTAGACATGACTGAGTTTATTTTGTTAATATGGGGGGGGTTAAGTTACTTTACTGTTTTTGAAATAGAAGTAAAAAAGGGTTTTGGGGCATAAAATTATTTAATTTAATGTAACTGATAATTTTAAGGAGGGAAAGAGCGTCGGCCAATTACATTAAAGACCATTATGTGTTTTTGCTAATAAAATAGGTTGGATTCTGAGGCCCACCTTGACCTAGCATTCTTACTCTTCATGGTTTTTAAAATAGGTGAGGGATTTGGTCTAAAAAAAACTTTAAATTTAAATGGGGAAGTCCCCCAAATACACGTAAAAAATGTTAAAAGGACCCCCAAAAAAGCAGAGCCTCTTTTTCAAAGTGGCAAATTTTTCTGGTGTCTTTTTTAAGCTTAGATGAATATAACATTTTAGGAGGAGAATTCAGTGGATGTTGACTGCTGGGCGACAGCCCCACTGCATAACCACTCGCATTTATTTAAAAAGAAGGGAAGATTGAAATTAGGATCTTCAACACGGAGCGAGGAAAAAGCAGAGCTTAATTTTTGAAGAGTCTGAAAAATCTCTAGTCCAGATGAACTAAAAATTTTGGTTTATAATGAAATGTGAGAGGGAAGGTGGGGGTGTGTGCGTGCTTCCCTGTCACTTGCAACGTGGCAAATCGCACTGATCAGCTACTTTTTCCCCTTCATTTTTGGGCCCAAGTAAAAGGTTTTGCCAGGTTTTCCGAGTGTTTTTTGGGCCCCAAAAATGTCCTCCTATGGGGACTATTGTTGAGCCAAAATCAATGTTTGCCAAATTAACGGAAAACCTACAGGTTTTTTTTTTTTTTTTTTTGGTGGTTTGTTTTTTTGTTTTTTTTTTTTACCCGTTCTTAATAGTAAACATTATCGAGACCCTTTTGCTTCACTCCAGTAACTGCTATATTCTCGTTTTTCCAGTGATGTCAACAAATGATCCTTGTTTAAAATATCAGATTAGAAATTTAACGTCAGTTGTGTCCGGATAGGTTGAGACTGGGGGGGGGGTCAGTGTTAATGACCCGGGCGAGGCGTCACAAACAACATATTAAACCCCAAATCATTGTTTCCACTAATAAAGGAGCAAGGTGGTTGTTGTATCTTTGACATGTTCTGTAATTGGCTGAGAGGAAATAAAATGGTTTCTTTAAAAGTTAAAAGGGCATAATTATCTCAGGTTATTATCAACAAAAGGGGGTTCTTTACATTACCAGCATGAAGGATATCTTTTCCCTATCAACAAGTCCCTGCCTGGGGAAATCACCACTGGATTACCACTGAAATTAACCAGTATAATAGTTTTTGTTTCAATTAAATTTTGTGCAGGGGGCCTTTTTTAAAAAAGGGCCCCCCTAGGCTTTAACAATAATCTATCTTGCAATGGTTCGTCAGTTAGGAGTATCTTCTCTTTAATAACGTGGATAACCCCCAGTGTCTCTGAAAAAAATTTCTCGTTGTTGTGATTGTCTATCCTACTTTTCTCTCGAAAAGAAAGGGGATCATCGCTGAACGAATCTTTTCGTAGATAACTTTCTGACGCTAGCTTTTATCCTGAGTCATTATCTAAAACGTGGTCAGGGGGAATTGCTGGGTTTTTTGGTGTTTGTTGCTCGGAAAAAGGATACGTTTGAGTGGGGGCGCCAGCCGCACGCTGTTTCTCGTATTCTTTCTAATTTATAGCAATACTCTCTGTTGTCCTTTTTTTAAATGGTACATTTAACTTTTTTTCTCGATACGATTTCTGTTGGGAAACAGGACGTTTCAGGATTGTGATTTTTCCGGTAAAGGTAGAGAAGTTACTAGCAGGTACATATGCCGGCAATGGCAGCTGATTTGGGTTGCAACTTTTAGGACAATCTTTTGTTACCTTTTTTCTTTGTGTTTTAGTAGTACAGTTTTTTTGGAAATTCTAATTTTCTGCTAATGCTGCAGTTTCCCGATATTGAGGTAGTATGATCGATAGATATTCTTGTATGTCAGCAGGCATACCCGTTTTTAAACCTTCATGTAGTAACAAGAACAAAAATGTCTAGTTGTTACACTTTGGGAGTTACACCCCTCTCAAAAGAACTTTTTTCCCGAGAAAAATTTAACAAGTTGATCTTTTCGTCGTTTTTAAGTAGAAATTTTCTCTTTTAATAAATTACAGGTAACAAGTTTACGTCTCTAGAATTTTTTGTTTGACAGATCATAATAAAGTACTTGGTAAAGGAAAAACTGCAGTACGGTTTGAGCTCTTCCCCAAAGCAGTATGCAGCAATGTTGCCCCGTGCTTACGTGGCCAGTTCATAGCACGAGCCTGGTTCTCAAACACATCAAAATAGGTGTTTTAAGTCACTTTCAAAAAACTTAGGAACCCTAGTGCAGCTTTTTGCACCCTTAAAAGTGGCCCCGTGATCTATAGTTGTTGTCTTAACAGAGAACCCTTTTTTTTTTGGAAACTTCTTCGTTCAATTTCCTTCTGTGCCTCTAATTGTGCAGTCTGAAATAATAGGGTTCCAACCTCTCAAAAATTTCCTGAGAGATGGACCCGTAGGTAATGGGAAGTAGGGAAATTAACATGGTCTGGGGGGTCCCTTGGTCGGACATTGGCCGCCGTCTCTAGAGGGTTTGATTGGCTAGGATAAATAGTTAAAAGGTGTATCATACCTGTATGTTTAGGCTGTTTACAGCTTTCCTGTATTAGTGTCAGGAAGGAAGGAGGGCGGGGATTGATCTACACTAGGTCGGGGCACAGGGTCCTTCTGCCTTTGTTGCTTTTTTTTCAATTCAAAAAAGAGTATCTTCCAATTGTGACACTAGGCTTTTTTGAATTGAATCTAATCAGACTTCTGTATGGCGGAAACAATTATTTTAATTTTAAAGCTCTGACAGTTTCTGCGGTGAATTCCCTTTTTAGACACCGGATATTTTGGTACTGCCAACACGTCTGAAAATTTTTTGTTTAAAATCGACCCAAAATCAGATATCAATTAATGTTTCCCTTTAGATACATCACAAAAATAAATTTACTACGAGAGGTGATTATGGGAACAAATCCTAAAGGGGAAATTTTAGTGTTGGTTGTCTTTTGAGCTGATCATTAAAAAGTATTTCCATCTCCTTGGGTCAAGGGCTCAGTCAGGTACATAATCCCCTGGGGGTGTTGTACAAGACTAAACTAAAGTTTCAGATTAGGAAAAATACTCCAAAAATTTTGATCTAGATTCACTAGTATGTAAAATGGACAAATTTCTCAAAAATTGGGGTCAGGGATCCCCGGGCAGGCCCCATTTTTAAAAAAAACGCGATTTAAAACTTTGAGATTCAGGTAATATAGAAAGGATGCCCTTCGCATCCAGCTGTTACGGGTTTTGTAAAAGTAGTCAGTTCCTTGTCCAGTTATCCCTTAAAATTCAGTGTGTTCAATTGGGGTTTATTATAAATGGGGAGGTACTAACTGGAAATTAAATTTAATAAATTTTTTTGTGAAGTTGTCTGAGGTATTTATCAAAAATTTAAAATTTAAATTTCAGCAACAAAAAAAAAATCAAACTCCGAGTTCAAAATTTTGTGCTGAAAGCACATATCCAAATTTTTAATTCTTAAGTACGTCAGGACTAACATTTAATAAGATTTTTCAAATATGTACAAGTAAAATGTGTGTTTGCGTGTTTAAATGCCCCTTAAGTATTTTGCTATGTCTCAAAATTGAAAAAGACTTAAACAAATGATGACAAAGTCCTCAAAAAACTAACTTCTTGACCCATGGCAAACCCAACAGTCTGTTTTAACAAAAGAATGCTAAGCCCAAAGAAGCAATATCAAGCGACTGCGACAAAGAATCAGGGAAATGGGAGGTAATTAACGACATAAGTAGGGACCATCAGCAGTTCCCCCAAAAGTTACAAAAATCCCATAATACGAAACTTGTTTGCTAGGAAAAAAAATGTGCTGTGACAATACAAGGAACCAGTACAAAATTAGGCAGAAGTATAGTAAGGACCTGAGATGTTTGAGTGTCTATGTGACCACAACCTCGTTTCAACGCGAAAATCACTAAGTCTTTACAAGTTTTTTGAACAAAATTTACAGAAAAAAACAAGAATAATGAGACAACAATCTGTCCAACCAGTAAGCGATTCCCGAGATGAAAAACTTCACGAGGGTGAGGAACCCCCCTGATCAGTGATAGCTACGTGGAAAAACCCCGTCAGAAAAACCGGGAGTTTTTAAAGACGACAAGCGTAAATTTCAGTAGTTTGACAAACAAGACTAATGGCCATTTTATATAATCCTAACAACATAAAACTAAAAAAACAAATTTTAAAAGTCAAAAAAATTAAAACATACATTTAGATTTAGCATTTCGCAAATAAGCAATATAAAAATTTAAATGAAAAGGTAATATACATTATTATATACTTTAAAAATTTGTAACCCCTTCGGGGGTTTCAAAAATGGTGGTTTGTGTGGTAGTAGTTTTGGTGGTGCAGGTGTATTTTGGTTTAAAAGGGCCCGGTAGTAGTGGTGGTGGTTTTGGTAGTTGTGTCGGTGGTGCTGGAAGTATTTGGGAGTGGGCTGGTATTTGGTGGTGGTGTGGTGTGTGGGGGTGGTGTTGGAGTAGTGTCAGTGGTGCTGGTGTATGTTTGGGGGTGGTGGTGCTGGTAGTAGTGGTGGGTTTTGTTGGTTTGTTTTTTGGTTGTTTGGAGAGGTAGTAGTGGTTGGGTTGTTGTTTTGCTGGATTAGGGGTGGTGGTGCTTGGTGCTGGGGTGGGTGGAGTATGGTGGTGGTGCTAAATTGGTGGTGGTGAAGCAGTAGTAGGTGGTGTTGGTGGGTGCTGGGGTATGTGGTGGGTTGTGGTAGTGTGTGGTGGGGGTTTAAGTAGTTTTGTTGTGCTGAAAGGTGGGGGGGTGTTGGTGTGTGGGGTGGTGTGAAATAGTGGTGGTGGTGTTTTTAGTGTGGGGGTGGAGAGGTAGTAGTGGGGGTGGTTGTGTGGTAGTAGTTTGGTGGTTTCTGGTAGTTTTTGGTGTGGGCTGGTAGAGTGGGTTGGTGCGGGTTTTAGTAGTGTGGTGGTGTGGTAGTAGTGTTGGGTGGTGTGGGGTAGTATTGGTGGTGGTGTGGTGGGTTGTTTGGTGGTGGTTGTGGTAGTGGGGGGTGGTGGTGTTGGTGTAGTGTTGGTGGTGGTGTTAGTATTTGTTCGGGGTGGTTGCAGGTGTATTGGTGTGGTGGGGGTATGTGGGGTGGTGCTGGTAGTAGTGTGGTGGTGCTGGAGATTGGGTTTGTGGTGGGGAAGGGTGGGGGTTTGCTGGTAGTGTGGTGGTGGTTGAATGTAGTGGGGTGGTGTTGGTGGTGGTGGTGGTGTGGTAGTAGGGGTTTTTGTGTGGAGTGTGGTGGTGGGGTAGTATGGTTGTGGTTTTTTGTTTTGTGGTATTAGTGGTGGTGGGGGGCGGGGTGTTTGGGGCGGTGGTGTGGTAGGGGGTGGTGGTGCTGAATTTGGGGGGTGGGCGGTAGTAGGGGTTTGTGGTTGTTGGTATTTGTGGGGGTTTGGTGGGGGGGTGGTAGTAGTGGGGGGTTGTGGTAGAGTGGGGTGGTGTGGTAGTAGTGTTGGGTGGGTGATTTGGTGTTAGTGGGGGGTGGGGTGCGGGGTTGGGTGGGGTTTTGGTGGTGCGTAGTAGTGGTTGTGGGTGCTGGTAGCAGTGGCGTGGGCTGGAAAGTAGTGGTGGTGGTGCGGGGTGGGGTTTTTAGTGGTTAGGTAGTAGTGGTGGTGGTGTGGGTAGTTTGGTGGGTGTGGAATATGTGGGTGCTGGTAGTAGGGGTTTGGTGGTGTGGTATAGGGCGGGGTGTGGTAGTATTGGTGGTGGTGCTGGAAGTAGGGGTTTTGTGGTGGGGGTGAGTGGGGTGGTGTGGTAGTAGTGGGGGGGGTGCTGGAAGTTGGTGGTGGTCGGGTGTAGTGGTGGGGGTTGTTGGTAGTAGTGGTGTGGTCGGGATGGGGTGGTGGGCGGTAGTAGTGGGTGGGGTTTGCTGGTATTTTTGGGTGGTGCTGGAAGGGGTGGGTGGTGTGGTAGTAGTGGTGGTGGTTTTTGGAGTGGTGGTGGTGTGGTGTATGGGGGTGGTGCTGGAGTAGTTGGTGGTGGGTTTTTTGTAGTGGTGGGGTGTGGTAGAATGGCGGTGGTGCTGGTAGTAGTGGTGGGGTGATTGGTAGTGTGGTGGTGGTGCTGGAGAAAAAATTTTATGGTTGTGGGTGTAGTGGGGGGTGCTGTAGAGGGCGGTGGTGTGGTATAGTGGGGGTGGTGTTGGTAGTGTTGTGGGGGGGGCTGGTAGTAGTTTTGTGTGCTGAGAGGGGGGGTGGTGTGGTAGTAGTGGTTGGTCGGGTTTATTTGGGTGGTTTTTTGCTGTTAGGATGGTGGTGGGAGAGGGTAGTTGGGGGGTGGTGGTTGCTGGTATAGTTTGGGTGGTGTGGTAGTATTGGGGGTGGGGAGTAGTGGTGGTGGTGCTGGTGTAGTGTCGGGGTGCTGGTAGTATTGGGGTGGTGTTGATTTTGGTGGTGGTGCGGTGTAGTGGTGGTGGTGTTGGTAGTGGTGTGTGGTGCTGGAGTGTGGTGGGTGGGCTGTGCTCGGTTGGGGGTTTGGTGGTGGTGGTGCGGTGTAGTGGTGGTTGTGCGGTGTGTGGGGGTGGGCGGTGTAGTGGTTGTGGTTGTTGTTGTGCGGGGGTATTAGTGTGGTGGTGCTGGAAGTGTGGCGGTGGTGTGGTTTGTAGTGTGGTGGTGCTAAAAAGTGGGTGGTGGGGGCAGGTAGTAGTGGTGGTTTTTTGGGGGATAGTTGGTGGTGTGTTAGTAGGGGTTTTTGGGTTGTGGTAGAGTGGCGGTGGTGTTGGTAGTGTGTGGTGGGTCTGGTGTAGTTGGGGTGGTGTGGTAGTAGTGGTGTGGTGCGGGTAGTAGTGGTTGTGGTGCTGGTAGTAGTGGGGTGGTTGGTAGTATGGGGTGGTGCTGGTAGTGTGGTGGTGTGGTGGTAGTAGTGGTTGGTGCTGGAGTAGTGGTGGTTCCCGGTAGTAGTGGTTGGGGCCCCTGGTAGAAATGGGGTGGTGGGGTTGTAGGGGTTTGGGGGGAGGGTATTAGTGGGGTGGTGTGGTGTAGTGGTGGTGGGGTGTAGGGGTTTGTGGTGCTGGTATAGGGTGGTGGGTCGGTTAGTATTTGTTTTGGCTGGTAAAGGGGCGGGGGTGTGGTAGTGTGGGGTGGTTTTTGGTAGTGGGGTTGGTGTGAAGTGGGTGGTGGTAAGGGTTTGGTTTGTGGTGATGGTTGTGTTGGTAGTAGGGGTGGGGTGGGGGTGCTGGTGTGTGGTTGTGGTGCGGTAGTGGCGGGGGTGTTTGGTATTTGTGGTGGTGGTGCTGGTATTTTGGGGGGTGGTTTGGTTGCTGGGTAGTAGGGGGGGGTGCGGGTGTAGGGGTTTGTGGTGCTGGTAGGTGGCGGGGGGTGCTGGTGTGTGGTGGTGGTGTTTGGTTGTGTATGGGTGGTCTGGTAGTAGTGGTGGGGTGTGGTAGTAGTGGTGTGGTGCTGGAATTTGTGGGGTTGGCGGTGTTGGGTAGGGGTTGGGGTTTGTTTGGTAGTGTTGGTGGTGGGTGGTAGTAGTGGTGGGGGTTTTCTGGTAGTAGTGGTGTGGTTTTGGTATAGTGGTGGGGGTTGTGGTAGAAATGGGGTGGTGCTGGTAGTAGTGGTGGTGGTGCTGGTATAGTGGGGGTGGTGCTGGTAGTAGTGGTGGTGGTGTTTTGTAGAAAGGGGGTGGTGGGTGGTAGTGTGGTGGGTGTGTGGTTTAAATGGTGGTGGGTGGTAGTAGTGGGGTGGTGTTTGGTAGTGTGGTTGTTGGTGGGGTGTGTGGTGGTGGTGTGGTAGGTGGTTTTGGTGCGGTTATGGGGTGGGCTTGTAGTAGGGTGGTGGTGCTGGTTTTGTAGTGGTGGTGGTGCTGGTAGTAGGGGGGGTGGGCGGGTAGTATTTGGTTGTTGGGGAGTAGGGGGGTTTGCGGTTGGTGGTGGTGCTGGTTAGTGGTGTTGTGGTAGCTGGGTAGTATGGTGGTGGTGCTGGTGTAGTGGTGGTGGTGTGGTGTGTGTGGTGGTGCTGGTAGTGTGGTGGTGGTTGGTGGGGGAATTTTGGTTTGTGGTGCTGGTGTAGGGGTGGGGGTCTGGTAGTAGTGGTTTTTGGTGCGGGTAATTGTGGCGGGGTGGTGTGGTAGTAGTGGTGGTGGGCTGGTAGTTAGTGGTGGTGGTGTGGTAGTAGTGGTGGGGTGCGGGTTATATTTGTTTTTGGGCTGGTAAAGTGGCGGTGGTGTGGAAAGTAGTGGTGGGTGGTTTTGCTGGTAGTGTGGTGGTGGTGGGGGTAGTAGGGGTGGTGCGGGGTGTAGTGGTGTGGGGGGTTTGGTAGTGGGGGGGGTTTGGGGGAAGTGTGGTGGTGGTGCGGTGTAGTGGTGGCGGTGGGGGGGTGTGTTGTTGTGGGTGTTGGGGTAAAGTGGGGGTGCTGGTAGTAGGGTGGTGGTGTGGTAGTGTTATGAGGGTGTGGTAGTAGTGGCGGTGGTGCTTTTGTAGCGGCGGGGGTGGTGGGGTAGTGGGGGGTGCTGGGTAGTGGGGGGTTGCTGGTGTGTTGGGGGTGGTGCGGGTTTGTAGTGCGTGGTGGGTAGTGTGGTGGGGGCGGGTAGTAGTGGTTGGGGGGCCTTTTGGTAGCGGGGTTTGGTTTGGTGCTGGTTTGTTTGGTGTGGTGCTGGTAGTTGTTTGTGGTTTTGGTGTGTGAGGTGGGGGTGGTAGTAGGGGGTGGTGTGGTAGTAGTGGGGTGGTGCTGGTGTTTTGGGGGTGGTGTGGGTATTTGTTATGATGGTGCTGGTAGTAGTGGCGGTGGTGTGGTAGTGTGGTGGTGGTGCTGGTGTATTTTGTGTGCTGTAGAGTGGCGGTGGTGCTGTGTAGGGGGGGGGGCTGGTAGTAGTGGGGTGGTGCGGGTTAGGGGTTGGGGTGGGGGTTAGTTTTTTTGTGTGTAGAGTCGGTGGTGCGGGGTAGTAGGGGTGGTGGTGCTGGTAGTAGTGGTGGTGGGCTGGTATAGTGGGGGTGGTGTGGTAGTAGTTATGATGGGTGGTGTAGTGGCGGTGGTGGTTGAGGGGCCCCCGGTGGGCTGGTAGTAGTGGCGGTGGTGGTAGGGGTTTGTGGTGGGTGGTATTGTTGTTTTTGGGTGCTCGTAGCGTGGCGGTGGTGCTGGTTTTAGTGGTGGTGGTACTGGTGTATTTGGTGGGGTGTGTTAGTGATGGTGGTGGAGCGGTGTAGTGGTGGTGGTTGTGCTGGTGTAGTTTGGTGGTGCTGGTTTGTTTTGGTAGGGGTGGGGTAGTAGTGGTGGTGGTGTTGGGTGTAGGTCGGAGGTGGGGGTAGTATTGGGGGGTGGTGCTGGTGTTTGGGGTGGTGCTGGTAGTGTGGTGGGGTGTTGGTAGTAGTGTCAGTGGGTGTGGTAGTAGGGTGGTGGTGCGGTGTGGTAGTAGGGGTGGGGGTGGTGGTGCTGGTAGTATGGGTGGTTGTTGCTGGTAGTGTTGGGGGGATGGAAGGTGTGTGGTTGTGGTTGTTGTTGTCGGTTTAGTAGTGGTGGGGGGAAGTGCTGGGGGTGGTGCTGTAGTGTGGGTGGTGGGCTCAAATGGTGGTGGTAAAGGGTAGTGTGGTGATGGTTTTGCTGGTGTAGTGGTGGTGGGTTTTTTTCTGGTAGTAGTGGTGGTGGTGGTGTGGTAGTAGTGGTGGTGGTGCTGGTAGTAGTGGTTGTGGTGTTGGGGTAGCAGTGGCGGGGTGTGGTGTAGTGGTGGTGGTGATTGGTGTAGTGGTGGTGGTGTTGGTAGTAGTGGATGTGGTTTGTGGAAGTGGGGTTTTGTGGTGTGGTAGTGGGGTTTGTGGTGCTGGTGTAAGGGCCCGGTGGTGCTGGTGTAGGGGGGGGTGAGGGAAAGGGGGGTTGGAGTGGTGGTGGGTGGTAGTAGGGGTTTGGGGGTTGGGGGGGCGGGGGTAGTAGTGGTTGTGGTGCTGGAAAAGTGTGGTGCGTTTGGGCGGGGGGAAAAGTGTTGTTGGTGGTGTGGAAAATAGGTGGGGTTTGGTGCGGGGTAGGGGGTGGCGGTTTTGGGTGGTAAAAAGTGGGGTGGTGCTGAAGTGGTGGTGGTGACGGTGTAGTGGTGGTGGGCTGGGGGGGGGTAGTGGGGGTGGTGTTGTAGGTGGGGTGTGGGGGGGTTTTGGGGAGAGGGGGGGTGGGTGTTTTTTGGTAGTGTGGGTGGGGGCTGGTGTAGGGGTGGTGGTTGCTGGTAGTAGTGGGGGGTGGTGCTGGTGGGGGGAGTGGGTGGTGGTGCTTGGTTTTGGTGGGGTTTGGTGGTGACCCGGGGGGGGGTTTTGAGTGGGGGGCGGGGGTGGTTGCTGGTAGTAGTGGTGGTGGTGATCTGTGTTGAAACCCCTAATGGGTTACAATGTTATTATGTTTATTTTTAAAATGTTTTTTACTTTTATTTAATTTTATATTGCTTTATTTGGGGATAATAGCAAAAGAAATTATTCCCTTATATTGTTTTTTGAGTGCTTAGTTGTTGGATGTACTAAATGTGCTCAGTTAGTCTTGATTGTCAAATACTGTAATTAGCTGGTCGCTCGTTTACTGCCGGTTTTTGGTGCAGTTGCCCACGTAGCTATCACGAAATCGAGGGGGGGGTGTCCACCTCTCGTGAAGTTTTCAGTCTGTGGAGATCGCTTGCGGGTTTGGACAGATTGTTGTCTCTTTTTTCTTTTTAGTTCTGAGAACTTTGTTTCAGAACTTTTGATAGACTTATGAATTTTTCGAGTTGCTGAGGTTGTGTGTACATAGACACTCTGAAATTCAGGTCCGAGCTATAGTTTTGACCAAATTTTTGTAGGTTTTGTTTTTTGTAAAGTCGGTTTTTCCTATGGGGTTTTGTAACTTGTGGGGATCTGCAGTGGCCCCTACTTAGTGTCGTTATATTATTTCCAGTTCCTAATTCTGTGTCCCCTCGCTTATTTTTGCATTGCTATTGGGCTTAGCATTTTTTTGTTGTTAAAGCGACTGTTCGGGTTGCCAGTCGGTAAAGAAGTTTTTTTATTTGAGGATTTTGTCAGTCCTTGTTTAGTCTTATTCGAGTTTGGGGGGACATAGCTAACTATTTAAAAGAGCATTTACACGCATATCACACTTGTCTATTTTTAATATTTTTAAATGTTTGGTACCGCGGTACTTAAAAATTTATAAAGGGGTTAGGGTTTCAGCACAAAAATATGAACTCGAGGATTGTTTTTTTTTGATTGCTGTAATTTAATTTAATTTGATAATATACCTTAGACAATTTTTGACTTAAAAAATTTTTTAAAATTTTTAAATTTTTCTTAGTTAGTACCCTACCATTTGTAATCCTAAGTACTATTGAACCATACTAAATTTTAATGGATAATTGGAAAAGGATTCGCTCTTGTTACGAAAACCCAGTAAAAGTGGATGCTAGAGGGCAGTCCTTTTCTGTATTACTGGAGATCTCAGCTTTTAAAACCCGCTTTTTTGTAAAATGGGGGCCTGTCCGGAGGCTTTATCCAAGGTGTTGGAGAAATTTCCCAGTTTAAAATCTAGTCTTTTTGTCAAAAACACTTTGATTTTATTTTCCTATCTAAAGATTTGGGTTTAGTCTTGAACAACATCCCGGGTGGATGTAGTACTTGACTGGTCTCTTGACCCAAAGGGAGATGGAAATATGTTTTAAAATTCTAACTCAAGAAAAAAACAACAAAAAAAAATTTCCCATAGGATTATAGTTTCCCTTTAATCACTCTTCATAGTAAATTATTTTCGTGATGTATCCCAAAGTGAAAAATTTAAATTGATACTCTGATTTGTCTGATTAAGTACATTAAAACTTCAGAGTTTGGCAAGTAGCCAAAATCTCGGTGGGAAAACAGGAATTAACCATGAAACTGTCAGGCTTTAAATTTAAAAAATTTTTGTTTCCTGCTCATACAGAGATGTCTGTTTATGATTCAGATTCAGAAAGTTAGTTTCAAATTAGGAAGTGGGGCTTTTTATAAAGATAAAAAGGCAATAGAGCAGAAGTGACCCCTAGGGGTTTGAGCCTAGTGTAGATCGGGTTTCGCTCGCCCTTCCTTCACTGACTATAGTACAGAGTGTAGTGGTAGTTAACGCCTTTTCTAGTCAGTGTTATAACCTGTATTTACGTATCCTAGCCCAGATCTAGACACTTAGGACGGGGACCAAGGTCCGACCTAAGGACCGTCCGCCCATGTTATTTCCCTACTCCCCCCATTCCCTACTGGTCTTATCTCTCAGGAACATTTGAGAGGTTGGAACCCCCCTTATGTTGCGATGCACAAATAGAGGCACAGGAAAGGGTAGAAGAAAATTTCCAGAGGAAAAAGTTCGTCGTTAAGACAACGACTGATATATAAGGCACATTTAATGTGCAGAAAGCTGCATCCATGGTTCTAAATTTTTTTAAAATGATTAGACAATATTTTGATGTGTTTGAGAAACCCGGCCGTGCTATGAACTGGCCACGTAAGATGGGAAAAATTTCTGCATACGGGTTGACAGGAAAAGCTCAAACTTTTAAGCAGCCCTTACCATTTTGCCAAAAGTTTCATTAGTTAGAAAGCTGTCAAACAAACATTCAGGGGTTTAATTGTTAGTAAATCAAAGGATTTTGTGTTACGACGACGACAAGATAAAATTTTGAGAGTTTGCTCGTGATAAAAATTTGCATTTAGGATGGTCTAGAGTTGCTAAAGGCCCACCAATACGACAGCCTTTTTTAGTTGTTACTACACGAAGAGTTTTAACAACTGTATGTTGCCGCATCAAGAATATTGATCGATCTACTACTCGGATATTCTGGGAAATGCGCTTAGCAAACAAATTAGAGATTTTTACAAAATTGTACGTATTAAAACACGAAGAAACAAGGTAACTAAAAAAATTTTCCCAGAAGGTTTGGAACCTAATCAGCTGTATTGCCGGCCTAATTACCCTTCTGTAACTTCTTCCTTTACCAGGAAACTCACAACCTGAAAACTGTCTCTGTGGGTGACAGAAATTGGATCGAGAAGAAAGAAAGTTAAATTACCTATTGTAAAAGAAAAGGGCATACTAGAAGTATTGTATAAGTTAGAAAGAGATACGAGAAACAGTCTTCGGCTGGCGCCCCCACTCAAGTCTACCCCTTTTCCCAGCAAAAAAGGCACCAAAATTCCCAGGCAATTCCCCCTGATCCTATGTTTAGATAAAGTTATCAGGGTAGATGATGCGTAGAAAGTGTATCTGCGAAAAGATTCGTTAGCGATGGTCCTTATTTTTGAGAGTTAAAATAGGATTTGAGAATCACTCTAACTGAGATAATTTCTTTCACAGACACTGGCGTTATCTACGTTATTAAGAGAAGATGTTGCCCATAAACTGACGTTCTTTGTAAGATAGATGTATTTTGAAGCCTAGGGGGGGTGTTTTAAAGTGCCCCCCTGCCACAAAAAATTTTATTGAACAAGTATTAACTGGTTTTTTCGTGGGTTATCCAGTGGTGTATTTCCCCCAGGTTGGGACTTTTTGTGGAACGATATCCTTCATGCTGGGATATGAAAGAACCACTTGTGAAATTTTTAACACTGATGATATTTGCCATTGAATTGTTGAGAGAAACCTTTTTTTTCCTCTAGCGCAATTATAGAGCTATGTCAAAGGTTCAAAACCATCTTGTTCTGTGGTTAGGGGACAATGTTTGGGGTTAATTTGTTTTTAGTGACCTCTGCGCCCGGTCATTAACACTGGAATCCCCCGGGGCATCCTAGTTGGGGGCCAATGAAGTTAATTTCTTTCATTGAATTTTTTCAAGGTCCTTTTTATCCCCCCCGGGCTGGGAAAAAAATCCTGGGTTTAAACGGGCTCAAATTGTTTATTTTATAATGGTTTTACTGTAGGGGGAAAAATAATTTAAGTTTCAAAGTGTTTTTAAAGATCCGTTTTTTGTTCAGTTACTTTGGGAAAAGATTTTTTTGGAAAATTGGGGGGGATTTGTCAAGGGGAATTGGAAACGGAAAAAATTTTTATTGAAAAAAGAAAAAAACAGAGGTATTTGGGGATTGTAGTTTTCAATACAGGCAAGCCCCCCAAATACCCCGTTCATTCTACACCTTTATTGCCTTTAACCAAATTTTTTGGGGTCATTTGGCCCCTTTTGAAAAACTGGGGGAAAATTTAAACATTTTGCCCAAAACCCCCCAAAAATTTTCCAGAGAAAAAATGCTGTCTTTTTGGGGAAGGTTTGGTTTTTTCCCCGTTGGGGGGCCACGGAACAATCAAATGGGGCTTTTTATTTAAACCGGGCATTAACCAAATAAAATCTTTTTTTTTAAAGGTTTTCCTTGGGGGCCCAGAAACCAAACTGAAACCAATGGGGTTATTTTAAAATTTTTTGAGCTGGGAAGGGTATCCCCTTTTTTCCTTGAGGGAAAAAAAAAAATCTCGGGTTTTGCCCCTTGAATTTTTCCCCAGGGTGGTTTCCGGAGTTTAAAAGATTGGGACAAAATCAAACCTTTTAGGTTCTTCACCCCTTAAACACAAAAAAAGCCCTTTTAAAGTTATTCCAAAAACCAGGGGTTTTTTTAAAAGATTTCAAAAAAAGAAATGTGTCCTGAAAAAAGGGGGATTATTGGGGGAAAACATCTTTCTAAGAGGGGATGGTTAAGGGAAAAACCCTTCTTTTTTCGTAGGGGGAAAAAAAAAAATTAAAACTGTTACCGTTAATTTAAGGGAAAACCGCGGGTTTTCCCCTCCCATTTTAAACTTTGGGCAGGAAAAAAATCCTTATGAACTCACCTTTTAAAGGGTTTTTAGAAAAAATTTTGAACGTATGAATTTTCTTGAAAAACCTTGGGTTTATAAAAATTATATTAAAAACAATTTTTCAAACCCCCTTGTTCCCGGGGGATTTTAAAGGGGTTTGGAACTATTCTGACGTCTTAATATTGATTGTGTTGGTCCTTTGCCTGAACCAAAATAGGAAACCAATACTTATTTAATATTATGGGACGCTGCAACACGCTATCCTGAAGCTATTCTATGAAGGAAAAATTAATGCTCGTGCTATTGTGAGTGCGCTGATGATATTTTTCTCCCAGGTTGGATTGCCACGAGGATACAATCAGATCAAGGATCTAATTCACTTCTAAGGATTTTCGAGGAAGCATTATCCCCTAGGAATAAGTCGTACTTTCAACCAGTTATCATCACAGTCAACAAGGTGCTTAGAGAGATTTCTCAGACACTGAAGTCATTGATAGAGCTTATTGTGACATTTTTCTAGAGACTGGGATGAGGGTATACCTTTTTTCTTTCGGTTCGCTAATGAGTGAAAGTGTGCTAGAAAGTTCGGGTTTAGTCCATTTGAACTAATATTCCGGACACCAAGTGCGTGTCCTCTCGCAGTGTTAAAAAGCGTGTGGGACAGGAAAATCAAATCCATCATGGTTTACTCACCTCCATTAATGCAGCAACATTTGACAGCCGCTAGAGAGCTAGCTTCGAAAAAACCTAGGTTTCAGCCCAAGCTAGAATGAAGCAATGATGACAAGCGTGCTGTCTCTCGTTCTTTAATGACACGAGATAAGGTGATGGGCTCGGAAATTAGTACCAGGTTCATGCTCTACAGCAGGTATGATGGTCCCCTGGAAGTAGTGAAAAGGCTTAGCGACCCGTAAAATTATTTGGTACGTACGCTGGGGAAAAAGAAATCTAATTATGTGTACCATGTTACCAGCTCATGCATACTACGCTAGTCCTCTACCTACTACTTTATTCTTACTAGTAAGAGGTAGAAAAAACGTCCGTCTACCTGACAATCTCTAGAGGTATGAGGTGCGTTTAGAACAAATTCAGTGAACTCTACAGTCACTAGACGATTTTCTTAGTACTTGGGATTGGATAAAGCTGGTGATATTAAAACCATGATTTTGAATTTCCCTGAATGTTCGGGTGATGTTCCTTAAGTTTTGTACTCTGGGTTGTACATGAGTTGATGTACAGAGGAGCATCACCATTAAGCAATCATCCATATTGGATGAGTCCAACAAAGCATAAAGCATTGAGAGAGAGGTTGATTTTCTGTTGTCTCATGAGACTTATTGTAGCGCAGTAAAAGTCATGGGCATCTCCCTGTATTTTAGTGCCTAAACCTGCGTTAGTTTAAGATGTGCACTGATTTAAGGAAGTGAACTCTGTCACCTTGCCTGGATGGGTTATCCTCTACCTCGCATTGACGTACCTTATTGGACCGTGGTGTCATGAGAGCCCAGTTTGTCAGCCGTTTAGATCTCTTACGAGGCTATTATCACGTACCGCTTCACTGAAAGTGCTCAAGTAAAATATCTGCTTTTACCTGTTCAAGATGGATTGTTTAATTGACCTCGTCACCCACTTCGCCTATGTAACGAGGCTTCTTCATTCCTGCTATAATGGAACGAGTTGACCCACAACTCTAGAAGGAGTAGAAGCCTACCTGGACGATTAGTTGTGTACAGTGACGAGAGGGAACAGGCACTTGACGCATCTCAGAGCTTTGTTTGAGAGATGGCGCTCTACAACTTCACTGTCAACTTAGCTAAATGTAGTTTTGGTAAGCCAAGATTACCTATATAGGCCTTTTGTATCGGCAAGGTGAGGTTGCTCCTATCTGAGGAAGTATGATACTGGAATGCACGCATGAACAAGATAACTTACTACTCTCAGGTGACTTCAATTATAAAATCTCCTGCCAAGACCAGGACACACGTTACTGTATTCACAAACACAATGGTAACTGTATGTTGGCTACAGCAGTAAACAAACCTACAAGTGTTACGAGACTAGTGATTTCCCTATTGGACCACATCTGGACCAACCACCATATCCCCTTTAAAATCAGGCATAATTACAGATAATACCACAGACCACTACCCTACTTTCCTTCATAACAACTCTTGGTAAAATACCCCAAGACACTACTAAGTCACCTTCAGGAATTCACAATGGGCAGCCATTAATAACTTCCACAACAGCGTAGCAAACATTGACTGCACATGAGGTAGAAATCTATACAGATATTGACGAATGTTTTAATAATTTTCAAAAAGACCCAATACCTCTATAACAAGCACTGCCCTAAAAAAACTAAAACAGATGACGTAAGTGACTTAACGTCCCTGGCTAACACACCAGCATTCTCAAATCCATAAATACAAAACACCAATATGAAAAAACAGTAAGAATGAGGTCAATAACCAGAGACCAAACAAAAAACGTTCTGTCATCTAACCGCTGATAAGAAGGGCAAAAAATTGTATTATGAGAACAGATTACCAACTTCGAGGTGATATAAAAAGACCTGGAAAAACCCTATCAGAAATTCTAGGAACAAAAAGATACTCACGAAATAGCGAAATAAAATTAGCAAAAAATCAGATGAACACAACTCCCACCAACAGAAACAGCAAACAGTCTCAATGATTTCTTCTCCACTATAGGACAAAACCTTGCAATAAAATCCCAAGCTCAGTACCCCACCAAATGACTACCTCACCGGCTAACTACCCGAAAACAAATGTTCCTAGATCGGACTAAACCATACGAAGTCTCCCTTATTATCATACACACTAAAAAACATGCAGGAGATTTAAGTACCTTAACCACCCTTTATATACAAAAAGTGTCTCAAGAGTGATATCACCAATAATTGCAACACTCTTTAAACAAATCCATATTGAATCTCCACCTTCCTACCTAGTAC